>JANFCV010000396.1:0-159611 GCA_024500475.1 Phthorimaea operculella | reverse complement strand
AAAAGCCAGAAGAACTTAACCAGAGTCAAACATCAGAAGCCGCCAATGAAAAAGCTGAACCGCCGCCACCTGTCGTATCGCCAAACAAGTGGCCTTTAAAACCTGGAGTATTAGTACATGTCAATTCTAACCATACTTTGAGCCCAAAAAATCAAGCACGACTCCAGGCTCAAACTAAAAAACCAGAAGAAGAAGAAGCGAGAGAAGATGAAGCGAACCTTGGCTTGTTGGAGAGAAACAAAAAGACTGATGAAGAGACGAAGACTGAATACAGTAAGACTAAACCTCGTAGACACACTCAAAGTGTAGTCACAGGAATTTTCAAAAACCTGAGAAAGAAATCTGATAACGATTCGGACGACAGCAGCGGCAAATACAAGAAAATAAACAAATCTAACAAACGAGCGTTATCTTTGATGAATTTGAACAAATCGGGCTACACGTTACCTAAGAATAGATTGAGATCTTTATTTCAAAGCGAAACGCCGAATGTATAGTAACTGAAGGAGGTAGTTGTTAAATATTGCCATTTACACACTCGAACACTTAAGCACATTATCGCATATTGTCACAATTTTCAGAGAAGGCATGATAAAAATGACATGTTTAATTTAAGTACCTATACCATAACATAATAATATTTATCTACACTTCATACATAATGTTCCTATTACAAATTCGTAAGCAAATGTATAAGCAACTGCTTTACAGCCATTCAGCCTTTACAAAAAAATGTCGATATCATAAGTAAAATGTCGATGTCATAGTACTTTTTCTGACTTTATGTTATCGACATTTAGCATCTGATAATAAAAAAACAAATGTCACGACTTGGTCACGACACAATCAAAGAATGGACGACACTTGAAATTATGAGGACTTATTTATTATTAAATCTTTGATTCAAATCATTTTCAATTAAAATTCACGATAAATGCTATTCAATTTTAAAAGTTGTTCAGTTTTTATGCCTCCATTTTAACGTTTAGTTAAAAAGTTACTTATGTATAAAGTCGTTCAGTTGGTGGTTCAGTAGATGAGCACAATCGTATACAATCGCCATAGTGCAGTGCGGAGGTTTGAATTATTTTTCATAGTTTTTCTTGTAGAGTGTAGATAAAATAGTGTATGCAACTGCAAATAATTAGGCTTTAGAATGCTCGTGTCAAACTATTATCACACTCGGCTGCGCCTCGTGTGATAAACAGACACTCTCATCCTAAAGCCTCTCATTATTAGGCAGTTGCATAAACTACTATTCATCAAGATTTCAGAACAAAATAATGCCATTATAGTCATGCCTTTGAGACAGATTATGAAAATCCCTTTATATGCGGTTCCCACACGCACCGATTATTTTCCTGTGTTTTTCCGGGTCCGATGATTTGAATGAAAGAATTTACGAATTAAATTCCATACAAAAACCCTAAGCAAAAACCGGATGAATAGGTAAGTTTCTGGCTATCATGTCACACGTCACCGCATCAAATGGTGGTTGTCACAAGTCGTAATTTTTAGGTATGGTGTCTGTCACAAACCGTAGGTCCTGTTCGTGCAGTCCATTAGACTGAGTTGCGAATGTTGCGAATCGTTTTTATTTTTCTTGTTACACACATAAATAGGTAAGTAGGTACATTCCAAAAATATCTCAAATAAAAAATAAAAAGATGTAAGTAGGTAATATTAACGTTTATATAAAGTTATGACTACTTATTGAGCTAATATACATATACATATATTGAGCTAGTATACCTACATTAGGAATAATCAACTTCGTCTATGACAATTATGGCTCAAATAGTTCTAAAAGAGCTATTCTACCACTTCCTAAAGGCTATTCGCATCGAGCTTCCAAGCACCCTGTATAACGCCTATAGATATCTCTTTAAGCACAGCGTAAATGGCTGTAAAAAGCGACCATTGACACCACGTCTGACAATAGTTTGAGAGTCATTCACAAGACTCTGTTTCACCATAGTGTCAACCTGTCACCTAAAATTGCAATACACATCAACTCTCAACTCCGTTAGTCGCTTTTTAGGTACGACACCCACGGGAAAGATATAAGTAGATAATGCTATTCTAAGCCGGCACCACACGGCAAGTTATTATAACGTAGGTACGTGCATTCGAATAGACCATATTTGACAACTGTCAAAATCATGGTAATGCTATTATTATGACATATGGTCTATTTCCTTTGTTGACACTTCTTTTAGTATGGAACTGACAACTGTCAAATATGATCTATTCGAATGACCGTAATATAGTTAAATCTTTAGTAAGCAGGGCGGTATATTTGATAGCTAAACCTAAGTATAGTATAGTTTAATCGTCACATTGTCCAAAAGATAACATAAACAGCGTCATATGACTGCACCACGTGGCGGGCATATGTTACAGATTTACATGTTTTGACGTCGGTGTATCAAATATGCTGAGATTTTATCATTTTCATTATTTTATAGTTCATACATACTACGACATACGAACATATAGGTATCACGCCTATATCCCTTGGACAGCAGGCAGGCAGAGCGTAAACGGTTAAGTAAAGAAATATAGTCATTCTAACGACGTCTGACAAAAAAATTAATTTGAACCTTTCACCATAGCCTGTCGCCTTAAACTGCACACAAACACACAAACTCTCAAGTCCCTTAGTCGTTCCTTACGACACCCACGGGAATAATATGGGGCGATGCTGTTCTAAGCCGGCACCACACGGCAAAACTCGGAGCTTTGGGAAATATTGGAAACATGCGTTTAGCGCTCTACCACAAATTACGACTATGTCTATACAGGGTGGATTTAGACCATGAAACTGAACAACTTCCCGTAACAAAATATTTCAGGAGACGTAATAATATTTGACTTTCCATAGTAAATCCAGTCAGCTGATTTGGCTGATCGTAATTTTGTATGTGAGGTAAAAAATATTTTTACGTCTCCTGAAATATTTTGTTACACGGAGTGGTTCAGTTTCATGGTCTGAATGCCCTATCAGCTTTCGGAGAGCTATCCCTTACACCCTGTATAGAGCATCAGTTGCACTTATTTTGTGGTAAAGCGCTAAACTATTTTCGCAAATATAGTTTCATGAAATTACATGACCAGCCTAAGCAGGAGGCCAAGTTACGCTGGTCGCAATAGTTACATACTACGCGACCAGCGTAACTGTCCGTCCCGATAAGATTTCGAATGGACTCATAATTATCAATGTTTCTCAAAGCTCCGAACTAAAACAGCAGAGTTGCATTCATTCAAATTCAGGCTCATCTTATCCATCTGGCACACTGGGAAATGCATTTACCCAGGGCCCCCGATCGATTAGGGCCTCCTCCTTGTTACCTAAGTATATTATAACTCGATGAAAATGCATAACAATATAACAATGATTATCACAGTAGCTGTGGCCTATTTTAACAAAAAAATTCGCGCTCGTTAATCAAGGTAAAGGTTGCCAGGAAGATATCGCTGCAAGCGATAAGGCCGCCGTTGCTTACTTCAGCTCTTTTCTGTTTGTTGTTTAAAATTTTGTATTGTATGTAAGCAATAAAGTGTTAATCTATCCATCTGAGTATCCATCTATTTTTCCCAAAGCTCCGAGCTAACACAGTAGTTGCATTCATACAAATTAGTCTCAAGTGGCTCACTTGAACACTTGAGACGAGACGAGCGACTCTTGAAACATGAGAAAAAACGTTTTGAAACTGATAGCTTGACGTCGAAGATCTCAATTAGTTTATTTGTGGATAAATAAAGAAAGCTTGGGTCATAATCTTCGTGTCCTTATCCCAAATAAGTTGGGGTCGGCACAACATGTTTTGTTAGAATAAAACACAAAATCATGTAGTGAAATGATTTGGCTTTGTTTTATGATCGGCCGCCTGGCTGACGTCAACCCTCTTTGAAAATGCTATTGTAGGTGGTATCACTCCTCCACCACGCGGTCGACCATAGTCGACAGATACTTATTCAGCAGAGGTCAAAAACTCTACGTCGCCTTAAACCTTCTGAGTGGACTATGGGTGGCAGTATTCTTAGCCGTTACCACTTACCACATGTATAAATTTTGAGATACCTACCTATTGTGCAATTATATAGCTAAATCGATCCGCTGGACACCCTGTGGACACCCTGTGGGTATGACTAAATTCGAGAAAAGAAAACTTACTTTTTGCACCTGAAACTATAGGAGCAGTCGTCCAAAATTTAATTCAACTGTAAAATCCAAGTTTCGATTTCGAGAAAACACATCACTTTTTCACAAAACTATTTTAGACAAGTATTTATATTTCATTAATTAAATAAGCACCAAAGCACAGATGCACTAAAAATAATATTTAATGCACTAAAATTGAGCTAGCAAATTAACACTACGCGGATGGGTTCTTTTCGGGGCCCGTTTTCGGATAACACTAAACCCGAAATTAGGGTGGAGATGGGATGTGTCCCTGTAACAAACCTTTTTGTGAAAGGGGCGTGGCTTAGGCAGGGACGATCTGAATAGTAGCACATAAAATAGAGCTATCCCTGTCTGATACGGGAAGGAAGGTGTGGTGTCGTCTCTTTTTTAAGAATTTAGGGGATAACATAGTAACCAATGAAAACGCTTTTAGCCCCGCCTCGAAGGGAAAAGATTATTAAATGGGAATGAGAAATGCTGAAAATGATGATAAATAGGTAGTAATATTTAATATGCAGGTATTTTAAGTAGGTGATTTCTGACTGCTGCGTTCTGAAACTTATGCATTTTGTAAGGGACTAGGAAGAATTACTGACAAAAAACTAAACTAAACGGCCGTCATATCGTACGTCTGGCTTAACGTAAGGAAACGTAAGGAAAGGAATAATTTTGATAACTTGCAAAATAATTGCGAAATTGACAGTAAATAATGGTTAGAGAATTGTAGATAACATTTTAGGATCGCGACATCCACCACCATCCACCATACAAGTAGAGTGCGTTTCATCAAATAGTTCCTCTGGCTGAAGTCATGTTGGTAGCATTGGAAAGCCGCATGTAGGTAATTAGGTATTATGAAGGAAGTGTCTATATAGCGGGGCGCCCCGCTCGATAGTCATTTAGGCTATTCACCGGGGCGCCCTGCTGAATAGCGCTTTGTCTGTAGTTTGGTTATAGACCGGGGCGCCGCTCCGCCGTTATTTCGACTCGTATGTAGGTATCATGGTAGGTATAAGTACGGAGCAGTGATGAGGTTGGGTGATGGATGATGTGATGAAGATGGATGAGGAACTGATGAGGAGGGGCGAGGAAGTGATGAGGATGCGTGAGAAAGTCATGGGGATGGGTGAGAAAGTAATGAGGATGGATGAGAAAGGATTAGTGTGGACTACTGGCGTCTGTTTTTTCTAGTTAGACAATACCTACTGTCGACAGTAGGTATTGGCGAGGTCAAACAAACATAGATTTACTAAATCAAATCAATGTGGGTTCACTTGCCCTGTGCTTATACCTACCTTCTTCTTCTTCTTTTCGTGTGGGACACCGAGTCGTTCAACGACCCGATGAACCCAGGTGTCAGAGTTTTTCAACCGCCTACTGCAAGTACCAGGCCTCTGAAATGGTTGTGTAACGACCACCATCATAAAAGCAACCGGACCGATGGCTTAACGTGCCCACCGAAGCACGGAACCATCTTACTTGCGGACAATCAGGTGGTTCAGCCTGCAATGTCCTAACCAGACTGGGAACAAATTCACAAAGTGATAAATATCAACTTTGTGATGACCCCACCGGAATTGAACCCGGAACCTTTGCGTGGCAGGCAGGCATACTAACCACTGCGCCACATCGGCTGTCATGATACTTACATACGAGTCGAAATAACGGCGAAGCGGCGCCCCGGTCAATAGCCAAACTACAGACAATGCGCTATTTAGCAGGACGCCCCGCTCAATAGCCTATCCATAGATAGACAAAGCGCTATTCAGCAGGGCGCCCCGGTGAATAGCCTAAATGACTACCGAGCGGGGCGCCCCGCTATATAGACACTTCCATATTATGAACGCCGTCTATTATGTATTCTATTCTGTGACGCCGTACAAAAATATTTACAATGCTACCAACATAACGCCAGAGGAACTATTTTATGAAACGCACTATACCTATTACCTAGTATGGTGACATCCACCATACAACAACGGTGACAAGCTGTGACAGCCACAATTTGCAGCGATGACGTGTGCCATACATGGTATTGGCATCGGGTTTATGTATTTCGTAAATTCCTTTCCGAGAAAACTTGCGGTGCGGTAGTTAGATGCAAGAACATACATCATTGCTATTTTAAAATGAACAGGCGTTAGGACACCAATTTCCGGCAGTAACTTTGTGATTTGCCAGCATTAAACTGTCAGGCGTTCAAATATGTATCCTACTATTATAAAGGCGGATGTTTGTGTGTGTGTTTGTTACGACATCACGCTAAAACGGCTGATTAGATTAACATGAAATTTTGCACAAATATAGAAGAGTATCTAGAATAACACATAGGCTACTTTTTACCACGGGAAAATGTCTTATTCCTATGGGATCACGCATATTCCAATACTGAGATTCGCGTTTTAAATGTTTTCGCCGAAAACTAACAGCGACATCTCTTGGCGAGTAATGCTTTTTCCCGCGGAATAATTAGTGGTCTCACCACGAGTGACACTGGCTATAATATAATTTGATAAATTCAAGATGACGGATTTTAATTGCAAAATTGACAGCCGATATGGCGCAGTGGTTAGTACGACTGCCTGCGACGCAGAAGATACCGAGTTCAATTCCCGGTGGGGTCACTTACAAAGTTAATATTTATCACTTTCTAAATTTGTTCCCAGTTTGGTTAGGACATTGCAGGCTGAACCACCTGATTGTCCATAAAAGCAAGATGGTTCCGTGCTTCGGAGGGCACGTTAAGCCGTCGGTCTCGGTTATTGTCTATGATCATTTAGACGGCGGTCTTTATACATCCATGTCAGAGGCCTGCTAGGTACTTGCAGTAGGCGGTTGGGGTTCATTCGATTCCATTCTTACCGATACCTGAAAACCATGATAAAAAAATGGCCTTACATTATGTCATAGCATAAACATAATTTTGACAGCTGTCATATATGGCCTATTCAAACAGCCGTACTGTACGTATAGCCTCCTAGGAGCCTCCTAGGTACGCAGGTGTGTATTGATACTTGATACTTACTTTACTAATGAGTAATTTAGTAGCTGCACCGTTAAATAGCAGTTACCGTTTTCCTATTATTGGTTATCTAGGTGAGCAATCACTTAAATTATACTTAAGCAGGTAAAAAAACTCAATATTATGATAATAAACTGTTATCTTAAATTATTTAATGCGTATTAAACGATGGTGTTGGTTTAATTTATGATGTTTTGCTAAAAGTTTTTATGGCTTGATGAGTGGATTCTATCTAGGTAATCATAATATTTTGTATGAGACGTGTTGTGATGATTTTTGGGTGAACCTTCTACCTTTTTTAAGGTTGGCGTTTTATTTACGCTGTATCTTACTTAAAAAGTGTTTTATCATATATTAATAAGTACTAGAGGCCAACGCAGTGGCATCACTAGCTCGCTGCAACCGTTTTCCAGGTGCGTTGACGGATGCGTCTGTCAAACTTTGCGCAAACTTTGACAAACACGTCCGTCAACTTTTAGCAAACTTTGACAGACACATCCGTCAACGCACCGTTAGGAATGATGCGTCGTCGTATTTATATGGAATTAAGGTGGAAATTTGCATTTTCCTAACGCTACGCAGAAATAACGTTGAAACGGACGTTATGGTATGTAAAGCACCTAAAAATATGGCTAACCCAAAGGCTAACCGGACGAATAGAACTCTCATAAATTGAAAATGAGAAAATTGAATAATTCATTGACTTGAACCCGAGACCGTGGGGTACCGTCCCACCGCTCTGACAACTGAGCTACCTGGTGGACCCTGATGAATTTCTCAACCTCTTGATGCTCGTCTCTAAGCGACATCTAGTAGTAGTTTTCACCGCATGCAAGATTTGAACCTGCGACCTTCGGCATCAGTACTGCTGACGCCCTAACCAATTAGTTGCAAAACTATCCCGGTAGATGGAACCCATCCACGCGATAGTGCACAAGATATACTTGCTTAATTTCGCGGGCTCGATTAGAACCGCGGTAGCCCAGTTAGTTAGGGCGTCAGCAGTACTAATGCCGAAGGTCGCAGGTTCAAATCCTGCCTGCGGTGAAAATTTTGCAAGTGTTCCAAAAATTGTTTACCTAACACGAGAAGTGTTTTAAAATTTGGTATTCAATATAGCACTGTGAGGGCAATTAAAATCCCATATAACAAAACTCTGTTTCGCAATTTATTTATGGGTGCATCAATTCAGTTTACTGCAGATGAGTATAGGTACTTAGGATGCATTCTAATAAACGCTGGAATTTCCAGGCCTCATTTATGTGCATCATACATTCCAACGGGAACAGGAATATACCGGGTGTAAGAGGCCGTGTACCGTAAACATTTTAGATGTGATCAGACCATTAAACTGAACAACTTTAGCCAGGGAACAATGTGGACGATAAAAAACGACGTCCCGTATTTATAAAGTTGTCGCGAATTTCTTAGGGGAGATCTATCAAATATATAAAAAACGTCTTGCTCCCAACTATTGAGACCACTGCACAGGAAAGTTTCAGTTTTATGGTCTGATCACGCCCGCAATGATTTTGAGACACCGTCCCTTAGGTAGGTACGCTCTGTATATTCTAGCCATCTTAATCTGTGTGGTAGGTACACTGACTAAAAAAATTACTAGTTATAGGTATGTCCCTGTCTAAAAAGGCTTTGACATGGTTGAGTGTGTTACTTTCGACATCTTAAACAATAATAATCAGGATTGTCCCTCACGGTAAGAAGAAACCCGATAGCTTAACGTGTCCTCCGAAGAGCGAAAACATTTTAGCAGTACCTAACCGGGAAAAACATGGATGCATGCCCACACATTGCTTGCGTAATGCTCATGAAACTCATGATAATCGAACCAGGGAGATCCAAATCAGCCATCCAAACCAGGTCAGGCCGTTACTCCTAAGTATACTACGGAGAAATAGCTAACAATTATCTTTAGAAATACTTAGCTCGCAGAATCGCGTCAATTATAGTTTATAGTAGACAAGTCTTATCCAGAAAATCTGAGCATCCCAGGCAAATTCCAGGGTTGATTGAAACGCGTCGTCCAAGTAGGAATATTTTCAACCGACGATACAAACCTTAAAAGGGTTATGTTTTCTCCAAGACGCACTTGTAAATGCTTGTAACGTGTAGGTTGTTGTGACGCGCTTACCGCAAACTCATTAGGCCATTTTCATAGGGCTGCCACCTAATAAGAAGATATCCAATCATCATCATCATCTTGAAATGTCAGTGTTTAATCTCAAAACTAAAAAGTCGTTGATCACACAGACGTCACATACCTAGACCTACCTACCCTACCCTACTTTTCGTAATAGGGAAAACCAGATGGTAGCAATGCGCGACTGTGCCTGGCGCACCAATAAGAAGTTAGTGAATTGAATTTTGACATTGACACATTTCCACCAATCACAGAAAAAGCACAGTAGAAAGAGGCTCCACTACTTTGCTTGTACCTACCATCTCATCATCCATCAGTCCAACGCCTAGTAGCTTGCTTCCCGCAGCGTTGCATGTTTTTTCTTAAACATCATCTGATCTGCAAAATAATTCGTAAGTTATAAGTTTTGTTTAAAAAATAAAACATAGTAAAGTGAATTAAAATAACGTGCCTAGGTACTTTGAATGATACATACCGAAGTATAGTAGACCAAGGAATCCTTGCTTGTCTTTGTCTGCAACTGCAAACATTTTCCATTCTGAGTTCTTCTTCTTTTCGTGTGGGACACCGAGTCGTGAGTTCTGAAAAGACAATTTAAACAAGCATTTTTATTTTAAAAAAACCGACTTCGAACATTTCAAACTAGAATTTGCGTTTGGGAATCCGCCATTTTTGAATTAATGAAATTTTAATATAGCCATTTTCAGTCGCGTTGCTGAGATGAATCTACGACAGCTTATTCGGGCTATAGCCACAGCTTGTGTACATACATACATACCCATAAACACACATTCATACATACTCTCGAAAATCTTCTGAGGCAATCGGATTAAAAGGAGATACTCCTTACCTACTAGTCAAGCGGCGGTTAAGCGATTTGAGATTTTCTGTGCCACTCTCCTCTATATGGCTAAGACTGGTATCGATGGATTCCTTGTGCTCTACAGAACTCGAAACTGCCTGTCTTTATTGTAGGAAATGGTGCGTTTAAAATAACTGTCACATAATATCACAGTTTGATGCTTTTGTTAATATCTCAAGTTTTAATTCATCGATTTCAATGTTTAATACGTCATTTAAAAGGTTTTTATATTGTCTACAAATACTTCTTTGATGCCTACTAGCTAAGCGTAGTAATTGTAAAAAATTATACAAAACAACATATACCTACCTAAATTTTATTTCTGGCATGTGTATGTCCATTGCAATTTGTGGCAGCCCTACGTATATGGCCTGGGGGACGCCCGCTTTATAAGAATGTATCATTTAGTATCAAGACTACCTTCCGGTTGTATGGTCGTTCCATACAAATTCATTTTTTTTTATCTGTGACGCGAATAAGACTCGATAAACGAGTTTCGAATAAAATATTACGGTTTCGGACACGAGTTTTTTTGTTAAGTGCTAAAAATAAGGAATTTGACGAAAATAAGTGCTGATTTGGAAATTAAGTGACTTGTTTTTGATTTTTTTCATTACAAGTGAAACGATGACTTGAAAAACCTATAGGACAAATAGAAACTCTTCTATTTTTTAACTATAATCGGCTAAAAAGTGTTTTAAGTGTGGAAAACGTGGCATTCTTAGTTGTTAATAATTTATATCATTAAAGACAATGGGTTTAAAGTTAAATCATTGTTAATTACCATTTAATTGGTATACTCGTTTGTTTGTTGTTAAGGTGAGTTCGGTTTATTTTTAAAGTTAGATTTTTTGTGGCAATTAAGGCGATAAATCTTAAAGAAATAAAATAAAGTGTTTGGAACTTTAACAGGGTCACTCAAGCTTTTGGCCTCTGTTTTTGGAGCTACGGGGGGGGTCAAGGTATTTCTTTTTTTAACCAGTCCCCAAATGACTCGATGAATCCTAGTGGGCAAACCTTTTATATTAAAACAAAGTATGGACCCCGAATGGACAGCATTATTGTTTGCCTCTCTATCATATAATTTGGCATAAGTATGAGAAGGATGTCAACAATAATGTTGCGTATTCGGGATCTATTATTTATCTGCTCAAGCTATACTTGCTAAGCTAGTAGGAGTTGATTTGGTTGTATAGGTCAAAAAGGATTATTGGAGTGGCTCCCAATTAGATACCTATATTAAAGATGATCTAACGGTAATCTGCGCAAATTATTGCCCTACTTATGTCATACTGACATGCAAGCTTTAGACAGTTATCTACACTTAGGTATCTAAGGAGCAAGCTTCACAGAGAAGACGCGCGACGCGACGCGCAACATGACATCTGTCAGACAAGCGATCGTCAGCCGTTATTGAGGTGACGCGCATCTGACGTGTGTAGCTTTGTCTCTTCCGTTCCATACATTTTAAATGGGAAACGGTTTCAAGCGTCGCAATGTCGCAGTAATGGGAGAGCCGACTGCAGAAATGCCTATCTCATCAGGTATCACAATAGGCTAATTTTAGAACGTTAACTGGCATGTAAAGAAGTCAAAAGACGTAGGTCTGCCAGAGCCAATCCTGCTGAAAGATGAAAATAATCGATATTTATTGATAATTTTTCATCTGTAAAATTTATTTTTAAGAGTACCCAAGTGCTGACACCAAATTACCATTTTGATAAATAATATAAACAAAGTTTGGTCTGCCACTGCGAAGATAAGATTTATTAAGGGTGCCGTAACGGCACTTTTGAAGCGGTCTGCCAAGCACTTCCAGCAGAGTGCGCACTGGCCGACCAAGTTTTTTTTTATATAATTTATCAATGGTAAATTTCAGACATCATTTTCACAGATGAAAAAGTATAAAAAATATCGATTATTTTCATCTTTCTGCAGGATTGGCTCTGGCAAACCTACGTCTTTCGACTTGTTTACGTGTAAGTTAACATTCTAAAGTTAGCCTATTGTGGTACCTGATGAGATAGGCATTTCTGCAGTCAGCTCTCCCATTACAGTGCTACAGGTCTCACTCCGACGATCACTAGTTTGACAGATGTTATCTTACAACTCACGTCTTTTCTATGGAGCTTGCGTCTGAGTACTTATGTCGAGATACAGCTCAATGTAGGTACTTACTTCAAAAGGTCTGCAGCTGGACAGCCAGCTTGGCTAGAAGCCAAGACATTATTGTTGCAAGTTGCAACAATGCATCTTGGCATAACTTTAGACGCTTTTCGCACACACCACTTAGTTTCTTCGGTGTTTCGCCGGATCCGGATTTTTGACGAAAGGAGTTTACAAAATCCCACGAAGACGAAAATCGGATATGCATGGCACACTCATGATGTCATTTGTGGCAGTCGCGAACCTTTCAGTCGACCGCCCGGTGCATGTGTTAACGCGTAAAAAAATACGTACTTAAAAACTAATTTTATTGGGCAAATATTTTACACGGCAACTGAAATACTTTTTAGGCAACTTTCTAGTAAGTCACAAAAAAACTAACTTGGCAGTGATTAAATATCTTAGCAACTATTAAACTATACAAGCAACAACATGCTAGGATCAAAAAAACTAAAAAACGGCTGCTACTGTAAGGGAGCAAATATATCAAGCAGGGTCAGCGTAAAACTGGTTAGGGTACTAAAAAACCTAATGTGGCGACTAATTTTTCCAAGGGGATAATAAACATTCTTCACTGGCAACTACTGGCTTTCATTATAAAAATACACATTTGGCAGTAATTTTTAGGTAGATATAAAACTGAAAAAGGGTATTATAATAATGTATTTGGATATTAGAATATTGTTAACTGATTCGTAATTTCTTGAAATTGGCGGCAAATGTGCTCGTGTGTCTGACCTGTGCGGTGGCTGCGGAGCGGGGCATTGAGCGCGTTTCTAGCCAATAGCAAGCGGTGGATGAAAGATTTTTTATATTTGTATAAATTATAATCGTTTTTGTGACTACTAAGTAAATGACATATTTTGTGTATTCAAAAGAAAATTAATAAAAAAAGACAGTGAATCAAATTTTAGGCCTTTTGTTGCACGCTGTTTAAATTAATAAAAAATGAGTTCAGAGCTGAAATAAATGAACCTACCTACTTAAGTATCTATCTAGATTTAACAACAACAATACTTATGTATGCAATAGTACTTATATAGGATGCAATTTTATTAGTGGCGGATCCGTTAAGGGTGTGTTCTGTCAATGAAACTGAACAACTCTGCCCAAGGAATATAGGTCGAAATACGAAAAAATAATTGGTCTTCCCATACTAAGTGTGTTGGCCGGCAGGGTCAATTTGTATGGGAGAGCCAATTTTTTTTTCATATTTCGACCTATGTTACTTGGGGAAATTTGTTCAGTTTCATTGACAGAACACACCCTTAACGGATCCGCCACTAATAAAATTACAACCTATATATGAGTACCTAGAGTTACCTACAATACTTACATGATAACGTAGGCAACTCTCGTTACTCAAAGTAAGTAGGTTTATTTAAAGTTCATTTAAGAGGGGGAAAGTTGATAATAAATAATATAGTCTAGAAAAATAGACCGAGAATAGTATTTTAGCATGTCACAATTTGGTTTATTAGGTCCCTACAAATGTAACCAAAGTATTTTTTTAAAGATCTTGTTTGTATTCATTTCAGACCTTGGTCAAGTTTATAGACAACCCCATTTTAGAATTTATGAAAGCCTATTTTGACTTTTCTATCCGCCAACAATTTGTCGCCTTAGAAGAAATTCAATTGCCACAAAAGAAAATCACTGCCAGATAAAATTTAAATAAGACCTCAAAACTCATTAAAAAGCCGCTGCTTTCTAGTTAAGAGCGCATTCAATTTTTTCTAGCAAATTTGCAAATATTGGCTTTATAAACATGCGAGTTTCTCGAAAACCGTTATGTAAAATTAATATGTTACTTGTACATTTAATCAAGCATATCTTCATCTAAAAAATGTACAATGTAAATATTAACATTTTGGTTTTAAACATGTTACAAACAGTGATATCTAAAGCGACAAAACCAAAATTCAGGAAAAGACCTCAAATCAAGCGTGAGTTTTAGAGTTTTGGTTCACTGTAAAAAAATATCAATTATACAAAAAAATAGAGTATTTATTTGAGAACAAAGTCTACAGTGAACATTTTACAATTTTATTCAGAAATATAGAATAATACCACGTTTTTATTTACGAATTTTTGCAAAATAATGCGCCATTATAACGGCTTCTGTATGAATAAATAACAGTAGCAAAGATTTAAAAAAAAATATATTATTTAAGAAGATGTACTTAATCTAATTGCAGAAAAATATATTTATTTTTGTTCATAATATCACTGTAAAAAATATTCAAACATTCCCATGTTTTTCGCAAAACGACGCTCCGAGCGGTCTGGCAGGGAAAATTGTATGGGCTTCGTGAAAACCTCTATAGCGGCCTTAAGATGCTACCTCAAATTAGTCGCCAAAGTAGTTTATTTACTACCCATTTTCAGTTTTTTTAAGACCCGGAATGGTATCAATTTTTCGCCGCGTTAAATACATGCCATTTTATTGGAGATCATCTACTATACTTGTCTAAGCTTATTCAACTGAATGCGACAGCGCAATTTTTACCGGACTACCTCTTCCTCCTCTAATCCTCAAGGAGGATTTTTTCACGGCTACAGCCCTAACGGCTTGACGGATTTTGAAAGATGAGGTGTCGTTAGATTTATCTTAGCAGTGCGTGTGACATTGGCTATATAAAATTTTCATAAATTCATAATTAAATACTTATAACATTAAAATAACTGCAGTCGGGTTTTTTGATTTTTTATTAAATTATGCTTGTTAACTATAAGATAGTATTGAATCGACACCATAAATAACATTATTCTACACATGATGATGATATTATGCGTGGGCTCCACAACGCATCCGTTGATAGTAGGTATGTATGTATTGCAATAATTTTATGATAATTCAATATCCCACCAAAAACATTAACTTAATGATGCGGTTACAAGCGAATTTGCAGAATGTCATAGTTTTCCCTTTATTCATACACTAAATACAAGTTGAATTCTAAGTTTGAAGCTCCTCAGTCTGCTAGAAGTACCTTAGAATTTTGATGATCGGTCAGTCAGTCAGTCAGGCAGAAAATTAAGAAACTTTGACTAACTATAACTTCTAAACTTCTAAATAAGATGAAATTTGAAGTGTATCGTGTCTATGCAGCGCTTGATAAGATATTTTGAAATGAAGGTTCTAAGCAAGTTCTAAGCCCATCGACAAGGGAGTTATGGGGGGGTCGAAAAAGGCCTGAACTGGTTCGAGAAAAGGTCACCACCAAGTCGAGCTGAAAGCGGCACGGCCGTACCATCCTTTTCTCGACACGGTGCCCCCGCACTGCCGTGCCCCCAGACCCCAGATAACTCGGGTGTGAAAAATGCTGAGAATAAGTACATATTTTAACAGGACTAAAAATGCCGGATTAGACAATGGGACATTTTTTATCTGTGCATTTAGTTCCTAGTAGGTGGCGCCATCGATAAACGCCAAATCTATATTATTAACTCAGGACTTACCTACAGTTTAGAAAGCGACCACATTAGGCATGTTTCGAAAAATCAACTGTCATGTCATGGCGGTGTAGCGCAGTGGTTAGTATGACTGTCTGCCACGCAGAAGGTTCCGGGTTCAATTCCCGGTGGGGTCACTCAAAAAGTTGATATTTATCATTTTGTGAATTTTTCCCAATCTGGTTAGAACATTGCAGACTGAACCACCTGATTGTCCGAAAAGCAAGGTGGTTCCGTGCTTCGGATGGGCACGTTAAGCCGTCGGTCCCGGACTCCCGGTTGCTGTCTTGTCCATGATTGCGGTCGTTACACAACCATGTCAGAGGCCTGCTACTTGCAGTAGGTGGTTGAAAAACTCTGACACCAGGGTTCATCGGGTCGTTGAACGACTCGGTGTCTCACTCGAAGAGAGAGAGATGACAGTGTGACAGATTATCCCCCAATCTGAAAACGTTACCAAGATGAGGCTGTCCGCGTGGCTACACACTGGTCTGGCTGGGCACATTTAAAAAATTGTCATCGACACGAAAGAAGAGGAAGAAGTTCAGACTCGTGTAGCTGTCAGTCAAAAAAGTCCTCATTACCTGAAAATATGAATACCGGGAGTAACAGAAAGGGTCTAACAAGCCGAAAGGAGGTCAAGGTACTCATGAAACTGAACAACTTTCCCCATGGAACATTGAAAAAAAATTGGAGCTCCCATACAAAATCGACGATCAGCTGATTGATTTACTATGGGAGGTCCAAATTTTTTTTTCATATTTCGACCCATGTTCCATGGGGAAAGTTGTTCAGTTTCATGAGTACCTTGTCCTCCTTTCGGCTTGTTATACCCTTTCCGTTACTCCCGGTATAAATATGAATAACGCGAAAAGTATGAATAACGCAATAGTTTGTTCGTTCATTCATATTATTTTCGCCATGTCATGTTTAATGATTAATTTACGGTATGTTTACCCAGTTACCTACTTATTTTATATTTTCCTGTACCTACTCATCTTGCGGTTATTATAGGTAGCTACCTAATTAGATATGTGCATGGGTTCGTGTGAGTTTACTGGTTTTGTAAGTAGATAACCTGATCTTGGCTTAAAATAACCTCAGCCCTAACACTTATGGTTAAATTGACCAAGGGAATGGGAAACAATGTTCCCTATGAATGCAACATCTTGCAACTCAGCATCATAGTACCTAGCCTAGCCCTTAGTTAGTTGATTCGTTGATTCATAATCATAACTATGCTCGTTCATCACTTGCACACAGCACAGTGCAGGATCACCTAGGTACAATCGGTACAATGGTCAGGGAACCTGAAAGCTTGTAAATTTTTTTTTTTTATTTCAGACCATTTTATGTCCATAGGGGGAGGCCCATGTTCAGCAGTGGACTGTTATGGTGGTGGTGGTGGTACGATCCATAGCTATGGAGGATAACATTTTTTTTTCGTATTTCGACCTATGTTCCTTAGGGATAGTTGTTCGTTACCGCCGCGCCAGCCGGTTCTGAGTTTTCGCTATCGATCACTAGTAAAATTTCACCCTATACAGGGAGTAACGGAAAGGGTATAAACAAGCCGAAAGGAGGTCAAGGTACTCATGAAACTGAACAACTTTCCCCATGGAATATGGGGAAAGTTGATGAAAATACCCCCCGGTATATGCCTAACGAACTACCCTACTGAACTTTGACATTGATTCAATTCGACAAATCACAAAAAAGGCGCCTTGAGACTAGCGCCATTAGGCTATAGCGGATGTACCAAATTCTATAATTGCGATACAAATTAATACCTATAACCGTAAGCAACCATTATACAAATAACTCGGTCAGACATAAATTGATGTAATAAAATAAGTATTGTGATTCGCAATAGGTAATGAAGCTTTCTATAGACAGTTCTGAGTCAGCGCCTAAATGACACACCAGATGGCGTAGTGCCAAATATATAAAAAAATACGTTATACCAACTAAGGTTTTTGAATACTCGACCAATTTAGATACGGGAATCGGGTACGATTTTTTCCAATTCCCGGGTATTACGTTTTTAAGTAAAAATGGTTAGGTAACCAAGAAATAAAGATTTAATAGAACGTCTACTTTTCAGATAACAGGTAGAGAGTAGGCATCTAACATTTATGTACAAAAGAGGGAAAAAAAAATTAAGACAACCAGAATAGGTAGGTACATATAAATACATTAATCATCTCTCACGACTCACGTTTATAACGCCTGTCGTTTGTACCCGGATACCAAAAGTCTGAAATACCCGGGTACCTGGGTAGAAAACCCTTATAGCAACTATTACCAACCAATAAGCAAAATTCTACCTATAGGTATGGCTGGCGGTAACCATGCTTTGAACTTAAACGAGACACCCTGTAAAAAGATTTAATGTCAATTAGTGTTAATAAGGTTAATTCCTACCCGTTTTATTACTCTGAATCCATCACGGAAAATTTCGACTCAATACCTTAATTAATCTTAGCCAAATGTGGAGGCTATCAAATCAAATCATAAATAATAAATTATTGAGCTTGCAAAAAATATGTATCTTTGACATTCAGATTTGCGAATGTGTGTCGGCACTACAAATAAAAAAAATCATCGATCAAAACAATATACTTATTTTAAAATACAATATACATAATAGTAATTTGAAAGATTCCTATATCGACCACTAACTGCCATTTTAGATTTATAGACTAAGCTCCCATTGACAAAACATGATCTGTCGTTATGTATAGATACTTCCAATCGGTAGACTTTTGAGGTAAGACTTTGTCAATGGGAGCTTACTCTATTACGAAATTTTCACAAGGCCTAGTTAAGCCAAGTGTCACTCGCGATACTTAGACGATTATAAGACATCTGCTAAGCCTGTACCTATGGGATGTAGCCAGTGAAAAAAAATTTACTTGTCCACATTATAATATATACTCTCAAAAAACCTGACCCTCTAAACACCTAACATCCTGAGGTAGTCGGGTCAATGCGATTTTAGTCCTACATCTTAGTCCGACAGCTTTTTTCAACAACAACAAGAAGAAGAAGAAGAAGCAATATAGAGAGAGCGACACTGTTTTTTTTTGGATCTGCAAGAAATATGAATTGCTTGTGCTTATGTTATGAATTGCTTGTGCTTATGTTATGTTATTTGTGCTTTTTTGTTGAGCCGTGTGGTAGCAGCTAAGAGCCGTGTGGTAGCGGCTAAGAAAACTGCCACCCCTAATCCAATCAGGGTGTTCCTTAAAAGGCGATAAAGATTTTTTGACCTCGGCTGATTTTCTGTCGACTATGGAACCCTATGGCGGCGGTAATACCACCTAGATTAGCATTCCCAAAGTGGTTGGTGTCAGGGGGCCGATCGTGAAATAATTATCTACAGCCAAATCCATTTGCTCTGCATGATTTTGTGCTCTAAAAAATCATATTGCGCGCCGATTCCAACTGATTAGTGATAAGGGCAGGAAGATGATGATGTGCTTATTTGTTACAGGTTCATAAGATGTGAGCATGGCGTGGCATTCCATATCTACAGCGCTTCTGCTGGCGCTGATAACTCAAACGCAATCACAATTCTTTGGTAAGTGCGTACCTACCTACATAGTTCAGGCAGAGACCAAGAAATAGACAATTTAAATAGCGCGGTCCGTCTAGAATTGCTAATCTTACTAATAAAGGGACGAACAAAAAGCGTATAACAAGCCGAAAGGAGGTCAATGTACTCATGAAACTAAACAGCCTTCCCCATGGAACATGGATCGAAATACGAAAAAAAATTTGAACCTCTCAAACAAAATCGCCGATCTGCTGATTGATTTAGATGTTTTTTTCGTATTTCGTCCCATGTTCCATGTTTGGTTTCATGAGTAGGTACCTATCGTGACCTACTTTCGGCTTGTAATGCCCTTTTTCTTACTCCCGGTAGACCTTTTGAGAGGTCCGTGAGTTTTTACAACCCAACTTAAAAAATAAGAAAATAGATTCTACCTACAGGTAGTTAAAGATAGGGGCCCAAAATGGCAACATTATTGTTTATGTATTTAAAAAATACCATATAATTTCCTCTAGTAATACCTAGAAAGTATAGGGATATTTATTTAATCTAGGACCTCTATTTTATTTATGTATGAAAAACAAAATATTTAAGAGCATCACTGATTTATCTTTATCAACGGAAATCGTCAACGCACAATCATACAGAATACAGTACAGTAGGTAGGTATATAAAGGAAGTGAGTACATACCTTTAAATACAGTAATAAAGGGTAATGACCTACAAAAACTTGGAATGCGAAACCCGTCATAAAAACCGCAGCTTTTCGAAGTAAAAAAGGACGAAGATTTATAAAAATATACCTACATTATAGGTATTGGTTTTAGGTAAAGAAAAATATTTAGATAAATGTAAAAGCAACTTAAATTCAGCAAAATCGGTGATTCTTACAAAATATAATGAACTTTTCCAAGGGTCATCTCATCATCATCATCTGCCTGCCCTTGTCCCAAATCAGTTGCGGTCGTCGCAACATGTTTTATTAGAGCACAAATCAGGAATCTATTGTAGGTGGTATCACCACCATGCGGTTGACCATAGAAGACAGATATTCGGCCGAGATCAAAAACTCTACGTCGCCTTTTACGAAACACCCTGAGTAGACCAGGGGTGGCAGTATTCTTACCCGCTACCAAAAAAAGGGTTGCGAAGCGGGTAGCGTGTCAAATGATTTGTAATGTTGGAACTGCAATAAATGACAAATAATAAGTAAGTAGTTTAAAAAAGAGATAATCAATGGTTCTTAGAAAAAAATATCAGTTTCGTAGGCATTTCCACCCTTTGAAATATTAATAAAGATTTTCTCAAGAAAATGAAATCGATCTAACGAGAATAAAAATCTAGGACGGTGATCTACAGTCCCGGGTTCAAGTCCCGGCGGTCGCTAGTGAATTTTTCAATTTTCAATTTTTTTTTCAATTTGTGGAAAGTCTAGAAATATAGATTACCTGCATTAAAACTTAAAAACAACACTGTTACATAACACACTATGACGTCACAAATATGTAGCTATTAAAAAACCTGTATTTAATTGTCCGCGCACACAACACAACAACCTGTCATTAGAACTTATTACCCGACTGCCTCAAAAGGAGGGTTATGTTTTTCGAGAGTATGTATGTATGTTTGAATGTATGTGGAAAAGAAAATTCTTTTTCACGGGCTATAGCCCAAACGGATAGTTGGATTTTGTCATACTTATGACGTTTCGTTAGATTCGTCTCAACAGCGCGAGTAACAACACTGGCTATATTAAAAGTTTATAAATTCAAGATGGCGGATTTTTATCGCAAAGAAACAACTTTGTAATTTTAATTACTGCAGTCGGGTTTTTGTATTTTAATACATCAACTTGTTTATGATTTATTAAACCGCTCGCTAACTAATAGACATTGAAAATGACATTCTGCCAAATTGAGCATTTTTTACTGTTGTTGATTTAAGCCGCTCCTTCTGAGGTAGCCAATTTAATAAAAAAACGTAGGTACTATATTGAGGAGCTTATCAAAAAAGTTAGCGGGTAATCAAAAACGTTTTATATAATAAAGCCCTTTAGTTGATTAATGCAAATTTGAAAATGCCCATACTATGCACGGGAGTTTACCTACTGCAAAAATCGCGCGGCTACAAAAGCCACCTACGGGCGCACCAGCGCCGACTTGATCAGGAGTAGGAGTGGTAGCCATGGCCGAAATCGGTCGGAGAGAATTCCACCATATTTTTCTGGAAAACTTGCAAATACGAGTATTTGTCTAAAAATTGCGTCTTCTTCTTTTCGAGTTACAAGCCGACGAAAGACCCGATGAACCCTGGTGTCTGGTGTATTAAAATTCTTTACTATTTATATCCTGAGAATTTTATTAATCTGAAAAAAACAACGAAGCACTTCAAGAAAAGATAGCTAGTGCCCTCGCGCTTCGCTTGGTTCGTCTTGGCGGGGGTGGGTGGATAGCTAGCTCTACCTACAGGCATCAATCGAAAAGAACACAGGGGAATACGTTTGTATGAAATTTTGGCTCTATAGATGGATTGCTTTTCTTAGCATACCTACAGCAACAACCCTATACGGTGGAATTTTTAAAGTAGGTAAAAAATACATTAAATAAGACACCCCATTTTTTTCATCAGTGGAGTAGGTAACTTTCCGAGCGAATGCCACCCATCATTCCACATTTGGCATTCGTCTAGTTAGTTCGCTAGACATCTACCTACATAAATAAACAAGCTTATATCTAAGTACACATCTACCTATATATTTATTGTAATTTACTTGGCATAAAAACCTTAGTTCAACAACTTAATAACACTGTTATAAATAAACTCATTTGCATTCACAAAACCGCAAACCGGCAGAAAATGGCTTGAGGCAAAATTCTTTACATATTTATTTATTGAGTGTGTAAAGCTGTTTGCCGTGTGATGCCGGTTTAGAATAGCATGACCCCATATCTTTCCCGTGGGTGTCGTAGGGAGCCACTAAGGACTTTGAGAGTTGATGTGTACCTTTGTGTACCTATTGCAATTTTACGACGACCTGACACTATGGTGATACGCAGTCTTCTAAATGACTCAAACTTTTGTCAGACGTGGTGTGAATTTCCGTTTTTTACATCTGTTACGCTCTGCCAATCCCGCAAGGGATATAGGCGTGATATATTTATGTGTGTCTGGCATGCATGAATCACAACATTTTACGGTGCTTGTACGATTCCCCTTTAAATATACCTACTTGCAAGGTGGTACCGAACAAACCACTTTCCCGAAAATGCTAAGCTCAGTAGGTCAAACTGAACCACTTTCCCGACCAATGTTCAAAGCCTAGTAAAAAATTGGTCCTCCCATAGAAAATTGCTCGAACAGCAGCTTTTTTTGTAAGGGAAGTTCAGTTTTTTATTCTTTTAATTTTGTTATTCAGTTTGACCTGTTAATTTTAGCGTTTTGCAGAAAGTGAGTCGTTCGGTACCACTCTGTCTAAGAGATATCATCATTGATATTATTAAGAAATCGATCTTTTTGAATTACCTCAGCTGTTCTCTATTTTATGTGAACCAAATTGCACCCGGTTCAAACCGATCATCATTTCTCCGACTATTGTTACTCCAATAACCGTTTTGCCGATTATTGTTATCATTTCATAATCAATAATTACAGTAATAATTTTGCTGATTATTGTAATCACGATTATAGTTGGGATCTCTTTGTTGTTTGTAATAGCTGTCTGTGTACATTTCGGACTTTTTTTGTCCATTATTATCGTAGGCGGCTTGCCTGGGATAGTTTTGATTATAACCATTTTGTGGCTGGTTGTAATACGCTTCCGTCCTTGGCAAGAAGAAGATTGTGAATAATCGTTCTTGATTTTGCACAACCATTTTAACGAATTTAACAATAATATTGCCATTTTGGGTCCCTATTTTAAGCTGACCAGTTTTATGCTTATGTTTTTTAATTAATTATTATTGTATTTTAAGAGATGACCTTTGCAATCTAGACAAAAAATGGTCACATTAAAGTAATGAAATTTAAATTTTGGTAAAGGTCAATAACCTGACCCAATGGCCTTCTTAAAAATGACCTATAGATTTAAATACAAGTACCTACTATTAATCAATAATTCAATAAAGAACGTGAAAAAAAACAGGACTTATCTTACTCGTTGAATTAACGATGTTCTTTTTAAAAGTTGGTTAAAAACAAGTAACTATAAATCGTTTTTTTTGTTTGCAGATTTCTTCAATTTCCAACCAACATCTATGTTCCAACCTCTTCAAAGCACAAAGATATTCGGAAACGACCACACTACAAGAAAATCTAAAGTTGATGTCGTCAAGATAAACCCAAACCCCCAAATGACATGGAGGAATACCACCGTCTCTTTCAATTACGACGGAATAGAGCGAGAGGAAAGACCGAGGCAGAGTGGAAGAGAAAAGAAAAGGAGACAGCCAGCAATTCCTGCTGTTCCTACTCTTCTACCCATATTTAACTATTACACTTCTACGCCTAAAACATCTAAGAAAACTACTAAAGTTAATAGAAATAATTCTACAAATAACAACAGACAAAGTGTTCATAAAAAGAACACTAATCGTCAACAACTATCCTCTCAAGACGTAGACGTATCAAAAAATACTCAAATAAGCGATTGGTACGATCGCCCTATTAATAATGTAGCAGATACAGATAATAACCATAATTTTAACAAAGGGTACGACGATACAACACGCCCTTACAACTACAACGACAATAACAGAGTCATTTATAACTACAACAATGATTATACAACTAAAAGCCCTTACTACACAAGACCTGGAGTCAAACCCGTGTTTGTTGACAACAGACCACCGATCACTAACAAACCTGTTACCCAAAGACCGTACAGGCCAGAAACTCAGAGACCTTACAGGCCTGAAACACAAAGACCTTATGAAACAGAAAGACCTAGAAGACCAGCAACATCTAAACCTACAACAGTGAAACCGTACATAGTGAACTCGATACCAACGCAGGCTGGTGCAGTGGTGTTCCCACACGAAGACGAACCTCCAGAGATAATCAAAGGTGCTGACGAGGACTACATGTCGGAGACAGAGAAGAGGAGGTACATTGAGTTGGCTGAAAAAAGTGAGTAAAAATAACTTGATATTGCAAAAAGTTTACCTAATGGATATTGTAGGCCAGATCATTTCCAACAGCGTAAGCTAATTTTTACCCTGTGAGTTCTATTACCATAGAAAACAGTTAAGGGATTAGGTAGTGGGGAAAGAAGGGCACCAGTCGGAGAGTGGGGCAAGAAAAAGGGTGGGACAGTGAGGCGTGTAGTTAAAAGGCGCAACGTGGGTATTTGACGAAGTACGAAAACACCCTGAGTGGACTAGGAGTGGCAGTATTCTTAACCACAGCCGCTGTCATTAGTAAACTAACAATAATAAATCCTATTTTACCCTTTCCAGTGTGTGACAAATACAAATCCCTCAACACGAAGCAACTAGCCGCTATACCGCTGCTGCCCTCGCCAGAGCCTGTGTCAGTGAACATATCGCAGTGCGCCCCCAACCAGATACCGCTCGTGGTGGGCGGCAAAGTGGTCACCATCAATGAGTTTCCGCACATGGCGTTGCTGGGCTGGGTCAAGATTGATGTGAGTATACCTTTGACTCCAAAGTTCATCAGGTCGTTCGTCGACGTTTCCCACACAACATAAGAAGAAAAAGAAGAACTAGCTCCAGTAATTCTGAGTGATCATGGCTACTTTTCGCTGCGGGGAATCTACATACACTGGCTGGAAAACCAAGAATAGACAAAAAACTGGTAGAATGAACCATTATTAATCTGAAAAGCAGTCTGAGAATTGGAAGGGTCAGTAAAAGGACATGGGTTTGAGGGACACTAGAGTATTATTTTGTTGTATGGTGTCATCGAATTTGACTTAGAAGTATTGATTTAAATGAAAACCTTATCTAATGTTCCAGGGTGGAGGGTATTCCTGGAAGTGTGGCGGATCGCTCATCAGCGACCAGTTCGTGCTGACTGCGGCGCACTGCTCCTACGAAGAGCGAGACAACACTGTCATCACGTAAGTGGTTTCATATCATGCTCCTGAATAACGTGCGCAGATAAAGAATGCATCCCAAATTGGCAACATTATCTATTGTTTGGCTCTGTCATGACATATGAGTAGAATGTCACCAATAATGTTGCCAATTCAATACAATAATGTAGGATACATTCTTTACCTGCTCAAGTTATATAAGATGCACAAAGATTCCATGGTTTGTCACTTTGAAACACCTAGCTTGGCCCAGGTGATAATATTTAATTTACGTAGGATAAGTATCTGAAAAATCTGGATGAGTCAGACCTATATCCAATAGTGTATTAATTAATATCTAGGGCTGGTGATGATGAATATTCACTCTTTTGCAGAGGTCCGCCAAGAGTGGTGCAGCTGGGCTCTTCATACCTGGACGACCCTGGCGCGCTGGTAGTGCGGGTGGCAGCCGTCATCCGACACCCTAAATATAAGTTCCCGAGGTCTTATTACGACCTCGCCCTTTTGAAACTCGTGCAGCCCGTCACGTAAGTATTTTTTTTTTCACTTTTGTATCTCTAGCTTGCTTCCCGTTTTGGAATAAGGCCCATTTAGACGACTTTTCCTAATGTTTACTCATTCCATACCAACTTCGAACTTTATCACATAATAATTACTTTAACGGGTCTTATCGCGATAGTTTTTTAGGTAAATAAGTAATCGCGAAAGTGAAAGTAATCGCGAGTGCTTTAAAAGTTATATTGCTATCCGTACTTTATGTCTAGACTTATCTTATAACTCCCAATCAGTATCTTCTATTTAGTAGAGGTTAAAGCTATTATTTTTCGTTGTGTTTCAGTTTCTCCGAAGTGATTAAGCCGGCCTGTCTCGGTGTGCCGCCACCAGTAGACCAGCCCATCATCGCCACTGGCTGGGGAAAGACCGAATTTGGTAAGCTATTAAGTCCGTGTAGTGCTTAGAATAGCATTATCCCATTTCTTTCCCGCGAGTGTCGTAAAAGGTGGCTGAGGGACTGGAGTGGAGAGCTTCATGTGTATCACAATCTTAGGAGAAAGGCTGAGAACCTGTCACTTTCCTACGGCTGATAAGCTCCTACTAGCTAATTAGACCAGTAACAAAGGCAGATGATAATTTAATTTGTTTTAGTCATATAACTACTGATGATTAACGACTTCAGAAAGTTCTGAAAAGCAAATAAAACAAACAGACATATCTAAACAATTAAGTGTGCAAGAAGCTAAACATCTCATCTATCTAGTCTAGGTACTTTAGTCTAAATAAACTTCCGAAAAGTAACGCCCGATACTTTAAGCTAATAATAGAATAATTCCAACAATTTTCAGGTGGAGACCAATCCCTGGAACTGCGCTCGGTGTCCCTACCGGTATGGAACATGGATAAGTGCCGCGACATCCTAGGCACCTCTCGGAAGATGCCTCAAGGCGCTTTAGCTGACAGCCAGCTGTGTGCCGGAGAGAAGAGGGGCGGCAAAGATACCTGCCAGGTAACGACTCCAAGCGGTTGAATACTAAATTTTAAAACACTTCCCGTGTTAGGTACCTATACAATTTTTGGTAGTGGTATCGGCAGTACAGATGCCGAAGGTCGCAGGTTCAAATCCTGCCTGCGGTGAAAAATTTTGCAAGTTTTCCAAAAACTCCAAGCGGTTGAACCCCTATGCATATCTTTCTCACGTGAAAACTAGACGTTTTCTCTGCACGTATTGTATGTTCCTCTTGAATCACCCTATCGATTGAAAAACACACAACAAAATTCGATGCGTGGATTGGTAGAAGTGGTCATGAAAGAGAAAAACTAAGTACGTATTGATTTATCTTTAGTATCATTCAATATATTGGAAAAAGCTATGTCTATCAGTATCCCGCCCCTTCCTCTCAACTGTCAATCCCCTCTAAATACATCCCCTCATCTCGTGTAATTACGTAGTTTATCTATAAGTAGTGGTTTTAGCTGCTTTTCCCCGTTTTTCTGCAGGAAGAAAGTAATTTTCTAATTTCAAGAAGCAAGCAGTTTTTGCAGGTAGCTTCTTTCGACGACCGTACCTACCAAAAATTACAAGAAATATCTGATATCTTATTTCTACTTTTCAGGGTGACTCCGGGGGTCCAGCACAGCTGCAAGATGGCTGCGCGTGGCGCGTGGTCGCTGTCACTTCACTAGGGCGGTCCTGCGGCGCCCCCAACACTCCCGGGCTTTACGCTTTAGTACAACGGGCTTTCGTTGCAGCCGCCGTCTTCGGTAACCTTAAGAACAATCAGCGAAGATCTAATAACGGCACTAGTAACAGTAACGGACAGAATAGTAACAGTTACGGACATAATAGTAATAACTATGATTATACAACAACGACGACGCAAGGTTACAAAAGTAATCGAAGGACAACGACTACAGAAGCATATTACAACTATAATCATCAGCAGAATAATAATCAACATAGTAATCGAAGAACTACAACTACTACAGAATCATACTACAATCCACAGCAATATGACAATGGTTATCAAAGTAATAGAAGACGAACAACTACAACAACAACGACGGAAGTGTATTACAACCGACCACAAAATGGTTATAACCAGAACTATCCCAGACAAGACGCCGACGACAATAACGAACGAAAAAATAGTCAAAACACTCGAGATGTAGACACAGAGAGTTATTATAATCAACAAAGAGATCCCAACTATAATCGTGATTACAATAATCAGCAAAGTGATTACAATAATCGACAAAGTGATTACAATAATCGGCAAAATGATTACAGTAATCGACAAAATGATAACAATAATCGGCAAAACGGTTATTGGAGTAACAATAATCGGAGAAATGATGATCGCTATGAACCGGGTGCCATTTGGTTCACATAAAATAGAGAACAGTTCAGCTTATTTAAAAAGATCGATTATAAAAGTTTAGACTCGGAATCATGATAGCATCTATCAATGATGATATTATACCTTATACAGGGTGGTACCGAAGACCTACTTTCCACAAAGCGCTAAAATCAACAGGTCGAACTGAACTACTTTCCCCTAGGACCAAAGGCCTAAGACAAAAAAAATTGGACCTCCCATAGAAAATGTTGCAGGGCGTACATTCTCGTTTCCATTATCTTTGTTTACATTCTTGTGCATAACCTACTTGGATTGAGTACAGAATGGATTGAGTGTTAATACTCTTTTTAAGATTTGTTAAATGTAAATGTGATAGTTTCTTTGTGTAACTAGCGCAGATATAAAGAACATATTCCGAATTGGCAACATTGTTGACATCCTGCTCTATAATATGATAGAGAGGCAAACAATAATGTTGCCAATTCGGAATATGTTCTTCATCTGCTCCAGTTATACCCATTTGTAGCTTCCTGCTTCATTTTATGACCAATACCTAGATGGTGAACAATTAATCTGTACTACAGTACTACGAATAGGTATGATGTTATATACAAGTTATCTCACAGCATTTGGATTTTTCTCGTAGGGAAACCAAAATCATTTTATATTTTGAATTCGCTGGAAGAATTGTGAAAAGTAATTGATTGTAGGGAAAAAGAAATAAAAATATCTTATAGTAATTAGATGAATAGTACTTCCCTAATTATAACATTATGTAAGTAGGTACGTATAGTTAATCAATGGATTAATGAAAATAAATATAATTTTGTAAATAGTTATTCTTATAATTGTTTTTTATATAATAATGATTACAACAACTTATTATAAAAAGTACCTCATTGTAAGATGTATTAATGTAGATAGACAAAAAAATAAAACATATATTCATTATTTTATAATTTATGTATTTTTATTTATCTTGTTAACAAATATTTAACCTAAAAGGAAATTATTAAAGACACTAATTTAAATTACATATCAGATCAAATTAACGACATTCCCTATGGAGCCTTGATTAGATAGTGAACAAAATGTAATAAAAACAAAAATATGACTGGGAAAATTTCAAACATGTTCTTTGCGATAAAAATCCGCCATCTTGAAAGCGTCACTCAAGCTGCAGAGATGAATCCTACGACACCTCCCATGTCAAGATCCGCCCAGACTTTTGGACTGTAGCCCGTGAAAATGAATTTCTTGGATACATACATAATTTCAAAAAACATAATCCTCCTAAAGCTGTCAGCTGTCTGGGTAAAAAGAAATCAGGCGTTTTGCATTGGGGGTCGAAAATATTGTTCCTAAAACAACTAAAATTGTGCACCTTCTCTTACATCCCGTATATGGACTTTCTGATTATCCGCTTTTGGCCTAGCTTATGCTATTACTATGGTTGTTAATCGTAGTCTTGATCCAATATAAGTTCATCATCCATCTGAGCGTATTCTGGCAAACAAAACCTTCCACTGGGGTCTCTTATAAAGCCTTGAGGACATCCATTGCCTACTAAAATGCATTCTGCGTCATTCACTACTTTTTTCGTTACTTTTTCTTCCGCTACTGGAACATTGGCATTACGATAAGAATTTTGAAGATCATTCGGAGGTAGTAGCCCTCTTGGCGTAGCAGTAGCGTAAATCTTGTTCACAGAAGTAGGCTTATTATTTATATTATTCAAATTATTTGTCATTTTATTATTTTGCGTTGATTGCACATGAATATCGCCATGGTATCCGTGAATCACAGTAACATTAAATGTATTGTAAGTATTCGTTTTTGTATTCTTCACGAAATCGTAATATATCTTGTCGTAAGAATTATCGTTGTCACCATTTCTATTAGTTGCATTTTTCTTTATTTTACAAGAGTAATATTTATGGTTTACATTTGCAGTATTAACAGGGTAGTTCTGCTGTGTAATTATATGTTTTTCTTTGTGCAAGAAGTTATTTACACGTTTTCCAATGTTGCTGAAGAAATTTGTTACAAAATTGCCATTGTTATTGGTACCGACGTTTCTCCTTACTCTATTTTGTAACGTTTCGTCATTTTTGTAACGTTCCTTCTCTTCATTTAATATTTTTAGTATTCCTTCTATATTTTTGACGATTTCTTTGTAATCTACAACTTCCAAACCATCACCATTCTCGTTTGGTTTTCGTCTTGCATTGACGTTTTGTACTTCATTCAATATTTTTTGTATTTCTTCTTCTATTATTTTGAAGTTGTCTCCGTAATCTACAGCTTCCGAATCATCGCCATTATCGTTTTGTTTTGGTCTTGCGTTGGCGTTTTGTAATATTATTAAAGCACTCAAATACACAATCAATAATTTCATATTTGTCTTCGCGATTTAATCACACAAGAATGTTTACTTCAATTGTAAGAAAGTTTTACTTTATTATTTATTTATTTTATAATAAATTTTATTTACGTGTCTATAAGAGATTCTTCGAAAATAGACTGAAGAGGGAAATATTTATCGAACAATACATAATATAAAATGAAAACACTATCTGCGTTTGTCTGTCTGTCTGTCATGGACACCGTTTACTGGTCCTTAATCACATGACGAATTTGGAGCGGGTTTTTAATGGTCTTATTAAAACACTTGCCGGAAAAATCCCAGGAAAGGGTTGCCAGGTAAATATGCCAGATACCTAAAAGTTTTACTCCCAAGGGAGAACCGCAAGTAAAACACACATGAATGATATCATATCTTATTTGGCCTTTTGACACTGAGTTCCAACTGCGTCTTATCTATCGAACGCCGGCCATACTTAGCGTATAATCAAGCTAAAATGCGCGCCTTACTGGGTATGGACGGATGACACTATAGTCTGATTTTTATTCAGATGGACTAAACTGACACCTGAGATCGGCCTTTTGTTTTTAAAATGTTGCAAGCATCAGGCTAGTGTTGTGGTTTGACTCATTCATTTTATTCATTGAACTGTTGTCCCATGATTCCTCGATGTATTTGTTTTTGTAAATAAATATGCTCAATAAATACTTTCGTATTTATTACGTACCTTCATACTTTACGTTCGTAAAAAGAGTATACGTTACGCGTATACTTTACGGTTATACGCAAAGTTTTCGTTCATTTTATACCGGGATTAACGGAATGGGTATAACAAGCCAAAAGGAGGTCAAGGTACTCATGAAACTGAACAACTTTCCCCATGGAACATGGGTAGAAATAAAAATAAGGTTTTGAAAAAATTGGCCTCCCATACAAAATCGCCGATCAGCTGATTGATTTACTATGGGAGGTCTACATATTTTTTTCACATTTCGACCCATGTTCCATGGTGAAAGTTGTTCAGTTTCTCCCGGTAGAATTCAAAAATGAATAATATTGAAATTTAAAATGTAGGTACTGTTCAATAAAGTCACATTAATGATATCAGACTGTTACTAGTTATGTTCTCATTAACTTTCAAATAAAAATTTCGGAAATAAATGTGAATTTAGTTTACACATCGTAGTACGTTTGTCTTACAGGCCAATTTAATATTGAAAATTGAAATAAACTAAATTAATTTTCATAAAGATTCAATCACAATCTTTGAATCACATAACTTGATAATTTGGGTACAACACTATTTTTTTATTATTTTAAAATACAAAAACGTGGCAACCCACCAAACGTCAGTTTAGTCTATCTGAATAAAAATCAGACTATAGTTTACGCTCTGCTTACCCCCCATAAAATATAGGCGAGGTGATAAATAGGGTTAAATTTAATTAAGTACCTACATATTATTATAAGGGTGTTTTCTGCTCACAAAACTGAATAACTTTTATTAGAAAATTTTGATCGATGTACGAAAAATAATATTTGACTTTAGGAAAACTTGCAAAATTTTCACCGCAGTACCATACGAACTTTTTCAACATATTTTATGGGAGGTCCAAATCTTTTTTCATATTTTAAGGAAAAGTTTCAAATAAATGTTACGTTCACTTCTGTAGAACACGCCCTTAAAATATTTCTACTTAATTAAATGTAACCTTATATGTATCTGTATTTATGTATTTTATTTACAGTGCAGTCAAAGCAACTAAAAATGGCTCTTACTAAATGTCGCTGAGAAATAGATGATTTTAAATTAAACTACTTTACATTTTATTTCAATAATTATTTTATTACGTCCCAAAACTAAATAATGGTATACAAATAGTATTACTTAATGCAATTTTCAAATATTAACTAAATGCGCTTTATGAAGATACTAAAACAAGTTCAAAATGTTTTAAGGAGTCAACCAGCCTAAGAAACTGACCAACTTAACCTGAGGAATAAAAGTCTATATGAAAAGTTAGACCAAGGTAGTAAAGAAAAGTTGTTCAGTTTCGTGGTGTGGCTCACTCTTTAATGTTTCTAATATTTTAATTAGTACACACAAATCCATAATAATGTAATTTTATTAATAAATGCTCATATTATAGGAATTTTATAGAGTATATTAATTTAATTACAGCTATACAAAATCTAAATTTTACTTCAAGAATATCAAAAACTACAGCAACAAAACCACTGTACTGTCACAATTTTTCCACAACCTTTTTCAGTTTACTTAGATTTAGAGTGGCGCCCAACCTCGGATTTTATATTTATAGCTTACATTTGCAGTATTCACAGGGTTGTTCTGTTGTGTTATTACATGTTTTTCTTTGTGCAAGAAGTTATTTACTCGTTTTCCAATGTTCCTGATGAAATTTGTTACAAAATTGCCATTGTTATTCGTACCGACGTTTCTCCTTACTATTTTGTAACGTTTCGTCAATTTTGTAACGTTCCTTCGCTTCATTTAGTATTTTTAGTATTCCTTCTACATTTTTGACGATTTCTTTGTAATGTACAGCTTTAAAATCATCACCATTCTCGTTTGGTTTTGGTCTTTCATTGAGTTTTTTTATTACATTTAATATTTTTTGTATTTCTTCTTCTATTATTTTGAAGTTTTCTCCGTTATCTACAGCTTCCAAATCATCACTATTCTCGTTTTGTTTTGGTCTTGCGTTGGCGTTTTGTAATATTATTAAGGCACTCAAATACACAATTAATAATTTCATATTTAACTTTGCGCTTTAATCGCAGAAAACGCATAAAGTACCTAATGTTTAATTGTCAGTAAATTTTACTTTATTTTTTATTTATTTTATAACAATTTGTATTAACGTGTCTTTAGCAGATGCTTCGAAACTAGACTGAAGAAAGTAATATTAATCAAACAGTACATAGTATGAAATGAAATAGCTTTCTGCGTTTCTCTGTCTGTCTGTCATAGACACCGCTATCTGGTCCTTAATTATATGACGAATTTGGAGCGGGATTTTTATTGGACTTTTTAAAACCTTTCATCACTTGCCGGAAGAATCACATTAAAGGGTTTAACACGCCAGATAACCTAAAGTTTTATTCCCACAGGAAAACCCTATGCAATAGGTGCAACCGCTGCGCGGGCCGCAAGTAATAAACGAATTAATGATATCATATCTTATTTGGCCTTTTGACTCTTGAATTCCAACTACGTCTTATCGAATATATAGGTAATCTAGTTTGACAACCAATGATTTTGATGGAATTCTGTTTGCAACTAAAATGGCTCTTACTAAATATCACTAACTCTAAAAAACTAATGAGGAACAGATGTTATTAAATTAAACTATTTAACATTTGATTTCAATAATTATTTTATTTTGTCCCAAATTAAATAATGGTATACAAATAGTATTACTTAATGCATTTTTACAAATATTAGCTAAATGCGTTTTATGAAGATACTTTATCTAAAACAACTTCAAAATGTTTCAAGGGGTCAACCAGCCTAAGAAACTGACCAACTTTTCCTGATGAACAGTAGTTCTATATGCAAAATTAGACCAACTTAGTAGAAAAAATTGTTCTGTTTCATAGGCTGGCACACTTTTTAATGCTTCTAATATTTTAATTAGGTACACACAAATTAAGGATAATAATGTAATTGTATTAATAAATGCTCATATTATAGGAATATTATAGAGTATATTAATTACAGTTATACAAAATTCAAATTTTACTTTAAGAATATCAAAAACTACAGCCATATTACTTATTACTATTTTTTACAGTTAGGTAATGTACTAATGATTTGTTTATAACGCGTGGATTACAGAGGCGACCGACGACCTATAGAAATCTAGTGTCATATCATAGTAGTCTAAAGTGTATTTTTTCTTAAATAATGTTGTTGTTGATTTTTAATTTCGTTACCGCAAGACATTTTATAAATACCTCCCAGATTCACATTTATAGTTCATCTCTGGACAACATCTATCATAAAAGGTTGTCGTATGAACATTGAACAATGCTATACTTAATGAGCCGAATTGAAGGTCAAACAGTCTATACCTTTTGTCTCTGGTGGCGGCTAAGGATTTGATTTAGTTTAAATAATGGACGTGTGGTTGAAGAAGAAAGAAGAAGAATGGACGTGTGGTGTGACAAGAATGGATAAAATAAGGAATGAGTATATTAGAGGAAGTTTAAAAGTTAAGACAGAAAAGGGCAGGGAATCTTATGAGGAGGGATGGAAATCATGTGACAAAAAAAGTAACGAATATGAATGTGGATGGACGTAGAAGAAGAGGAAGGCCTAAAAAAGTTTGGATGGATTATGTAAAATATGAATATGAATCAAAGAGGTGTAAACGAAGATTTGACGGCTGATAGAGACGAATGGAAGAGAAAGACATGTTGCGTCGACACCAAATAAGTTGGGATAAGGACAGGCAGATGACGATGATGAACGGCAACGGTGTCAAAATTTCCACAACCTTACGTATAAAACGAATATCGGTACCATTATTATACCAATAGTTTAACTAAGTAACTGAATCGATAACAAGTGTGCTAGCAGTTTACCTATAAAATATATATCGGTACTGTCATTGCACCGGTAATATATACCAGTACCTGAATCGAAAATAGAATAGTCCAGATGGACTATGACTTATACCTATCCTAAGAGGTTATCGTATGGACACTTTTATACCTGATGATCCGAATTGAAGGTGAAACAACCAGGACCTTTCGCCATCTTATCATCGGTACTTCGGCACTTATCACTTAAATTTAACTGTTGACTAAAGTAAGGCCAACCAGACGTGATAAAAAGTGTAAACAAATCTGAAAGAGATAGCTGACATTATACCATATGACAGATAAGGACAGATTGTAATAACTGTCACCGAGTCATACAAAAGTTGTTTACATTAATTATCTCGTTTCGTTGGCCATACTTTAAGTAATTTGATGTCGTTTAAATAACGACAACGGTGTCAAAATTTATGCACAACCTTTTTTTAGTTTACGTATAAAACGAATATCGGTACCGTTATTATACCGGTAGTTTTAAAAAGTACCTGAATCGAAAACAAGTGTTTAATATATCTGTCACCTCGGTCGATGCGCCTTAAGGTGTCGCAGCGCGCAGCGGGCGGCTGTGCCTTTGGCTATCCTGAAAAATAATGCAAATATAACTTTAGAGAATTTACAAAAGTTTGTCGCAAGCAGAATTCTAAACTGCGACTTTTGATAACAGAACAAGCGACGCCTCTATTCACTGGGCTACCGCGGATCATTTTCCATCTTTGTAACAAAGACATTATACAGAAAGTAAAAAAAAACAACTGAAAATATTTTAAGTGGTAAATCAGCCCATGAAACTGGACAACTTCCCTCAAGGAACATAGGTCGAAACATGAAAAAATGTGGACCTCTCATACAGAATGTACCAGCCAGCCGGGTCAATTTATAGTATTAATAAAACATTTATTCAAATAATTATGTCAGGATATAAAATACAATGTCAAAATAAAATACATAAATATTAAGTCAAGAAACACTTAAACTAGTCAAAAAGTCCGCCCCTTATCGATCCTGGTGCAAAGGTACCCATAACGCTTGCCGCATTCCCGCGTTGAATTGCAATGGCCAACCTTTGCACCAAGAACGAACCAGCGCGGGGGTCAGCACCTCTATCTCTTAACCTACTGCCCAACTCAGCTACAAAGCACTTAGCATCACTGCACCAGCACCCTGCCGTTTCCACAGCGAAGGGAATAAAATTATAATTCTGGCTGAGCAAAGCATACTTTTCCCTTTTTTTATCTGCCGCTGCTTCAGCAGCTGCCCCATGCACCCTCATAGTACCACCTATGTGGCAAGCGGCGTATGTGCTAACGCAAGTAGCATCCCACATAAGACACTTGCCACACTTCCACGGTACCAGCGTTAGACCGTCTGGTCTCTTCCCGTCAGTCCGGCTGAGACCTGGTGGCTCAAGAACGCACGGGACCTGCGCAGAGACTAGTGCCCTCCGCAGAATATCATTGAGGGCATGGTGGCGAGGGAACCTTCCCGCACATCGACTACAACTCAGCATGGTGGCCGTTGGCCTCCACCATAGAGCCGCAAACGCATAAATGTGGTTCACATACGTTGCAACCCAGGCGAAGAGCCACAGCCACGCGTAGAGAGTTGTCGTCGAGTAGTGTTCCCATGTGAGGAGAAGGCAATGCCTGAAGCCATGCCCTGATTCGGGTTGGGACACCGCCCGTAGTCTCGCCACGTCTACCCCAGATGCGTTCCCAACCAACAGGTCCAGAACGCCCTTCGCGCCCACGTCATCCCATGCACGCTGCGAAGAAACATTCTGCGGAATTGAAGCACCAGGATTACGATCCGTCCAAGCACTAATGGCGCCATCAACAAACGGAACAGCAACCTTGCCGCCATAAATGGGTAAAATAGCAGCAACAAGGTCGGTGACTCCATGTGCAGACGCCAAAAATGCTGGAACTCCAACATCTTGCATACACCTGATGCCCAAACCCCCGTGTCGAACGGGTAAAACAGCTTGACTCCATTGCACGTCAGCAAGCGAGACATTTAGGATGTTCACCACTGTATCTCTAAGTGAGCCATCAAAGAGTGCCACCTCCTCCGGGAACATCCAGGTTGGCGATGTCCTCAACAAATAAGTCACCTTTGGGATGGCGAAGCAAACGCGCAATAGAATCAAAGCCACGTGTGCTGAGAGACTTTAAGGCGCTCTCGGGCTGCCTCCAACATGCGTCTCTTTTCTGCTATTGCATGCGGGACTCCAGCAGGGAAAATAGGAGCTCCCAAAAGAGTGAAAGTATCAGGGCTCAGAACTTTTATGCCCGGGATTAGGGAATCGAACCGAGAGACAAGGGAGTTCAAATCCGAACAAGAAGAAAAAATTTCGCACTTGATTTATAGTATTTGCAGTTGATTTTTTTACTCCTTATATTATTTGGATAAAAAAGCTTAGTATATATTGAAAATATTGTTGATGTTGGTGGCTCAGTCAGGCTGAACCACCTGATTGTCCGAAAAGCAAGATGGTTCCGTGCTTCGGAATGGCACGTTAAGCCGTCAGTCCCGGTTGCTGTCTATGATCATTTAGACGGCGGTCGTAGGCGGTTGAAAAAGTCTGACACCAGGGTTCATCGGGTCGTTGGACGACTTGGTGACCCACTCGAAGAAGAAGAGAAGACTAGGTACATACCGGTAGTTCCTCCCGACGCCTTTGAACGCGCCGCGCCCGAACACTTCGACACACACGCGTACACGTCTTCCGTCCGCAAGGCGCTCCGGTTTGCTGCAAAAACATAGTACATTGCATACGAGAGAAGGGAGGAACCTTTTATAACCTTGCTTATCTTTATGTATTTTACTTTAGTAAATATCTAGCGTATCTTATTATTTAGATGCATCTTAATTAGTGCTCATTAGGTTTTGCTTTGCCTGCCAACACAGCACCGCAATGTACCTCAGCTGCGCTTTGGTCCTTTAATCCTCCTCCTCGTTAGTGATCGGAATTTCTTCCGAGTATACATAGTGCTTTATATTATACTGCACCTGCGGGGCTCAAACTACACCTTTTACTCAAAATTGTCAGTATCAGGTTCTGCTTCCAATAATTCTCTGACAGGTGACTTTGGTGCGGCTGCACTGAAAGCTTCTAATTCGGCCCCCATCAGATTCACGTAAGTTAGCAGTATCTTACTTAAATTTGGCAGTTACTTACCCAAACTTGGCTGTAACTTACGCGCACTTGGCAGCATGTTGTGGCCCTGGGCGTCCTTGCAGTTAGTTAGTTAGTTTGAGTTGGTTGGTGAGTTGACACAAATCACGAACTTATTATCCAAATAGTTTATTACGTATAAAAGTTACAAAGTTAAGTTATGGATGCTAATCCGTGACCGATCGCGGTAGCGCAATATTGTCAACTAATGTAAAATAGGTGCGCATAGCCGATGCGCCTAAACTAGGTTGCAAGCTAAGCAAAGTAAAATATTGTACGTGAACCGTACATGCTCTCGAGGGAAAGATAGTAGTTAAATTAACGGATGAGCATCCAGTACAAAGCAAAAAAATGGTTCTAAATTATTGATCAAAACGAAATCGCGTTTGTTTTGGTTTCACTTCGCTGTATGGTTGATCTGGCAGTGACGAATTACGAAAATCTTGCATCTCTATGTCAGTTTCGTTACGTCTTGCCGGTTTTTGTATAGGGTTGACCGGAGGCGTATATTTCTTTTCTTCCGATTTTCTCCTCTTTATGCAGGCATAGACGATCGCACCTGCGAGTATTCCTCCCAACAACAAAGTAGTGACGGAGTATAGGTAGATATCATGCACAGACAAGTGTGACGTCACAGGCAGTTTTTCGTGTTCTTTTTGATAGTGTATCTGTTCTTCTATCTTACTGAAGTTTAGTGACGACATAGTTTTGAATTCAGTGATGTTTAGTTGCGCATTGTTCCAGTTCAAGTTAAAAAGATTGTTGATTGACGAATTGATAGTAGGTACATCAATATCAGCGCTCATCTGCATATTACTTCCAAAATGATTGTAGGTATAGATAGTGGCATCTTTTTTCTGTAAAATACATTTTGGTTTCAATGTTATAAATCCAGTTTCTTCTAATGCCACAGAAATAACTTGGTCATCACAAAGTATTCGAATCATATGTTTTTTGCAAATTGTAAACAGCCATAAGTTCGGTCGGTGCAGTTTTGTCCAAGTTTCTGTACATTCGATATCATCGAGGATGCACGATAATGTTGATTGTTGACTAAACACTTTTGCCTCACATGGCGCATTCTTGTTGTGTAAGTTATAAATTGGTTGATTAGCGGCGCAACCAAATTGTTCTTTTCCATATGCAGTACATTGCTGCATTTTCGTTTCATCCATAGTTATGTACGAGTTTTTTATAAAGTTGATGGCAATGAATTCTGATGACGGTCTTATCCGTTTCAAGCGTCCTTGTCTCATGAATGGTATCGGTATTATTTTGTAAAGTTGGTACTCTTCGTCGCTCAGTAATGGAATATGTAGTTCGAACATCAAATAGTTGTTTGTCACTCTGGCTTTCACGTGGATAAGTTCATAAAGGTTTGGTAAATCTTGATGTATGTCTTTAACCGGTAATGATAGTCCTTGTGGAAGTTTTCCTGATATAATATTTAGTTGTTCTATAAGCTGAGAGGCCGGGAATAAATGCATATCCATATGGCCTTTGTAGATGTCTGATAAGGAATCTGATAGCATTTCCTGTATACGTTGCAAATTAAAGTTGAAGTAATAGCAGCTGCGTTGACGTCATTTATGGCATACAAAGTTTGCACCCGGTGTTCCATTTGTTGAATCTCGCTGTAAGTTTTATTCATGTAATTTTGTAGGATATTAAACTGATCTTCCATGAAAGTTTCGCTTTTCTTTACAATATTGTTCTCAGCTTCAATTATCAATGTTTGGTTTTTCATAAGTTGTAACAAGTAATTGTCATTATCTCTCAAAGTAGCAATGTCATCTTCATATTTTCTTCCAGTTTCCTCGTCCAATACGCCAAACAGTGTGTGTGAAAGTTTTCCTATGCCATCGAAATAGCCTCTCTTTTGCCGTTTCAGGTGTTGGGATTGTAAAAGTGAATCGTAATCAAAAAGATGCCGTAGTTCGCGGCGTAAGTGACTCACTATCGAATCGCATGGTATGTAGGATATTTTTGTACATATAGTGTTGATTTGTTCTACGTAGGTTTCAAGTTTTTTCTCCGCTTGCCAATAAGATGTTAAGTTGTAGTATATTAACAGGTTCCATTCGTCATGTATCAGTTGTAACTTTCCAGCTTCGTCGAAATAGATAGGTCGATCTTTTTCGATATGTGTTACTTTGTAGTTAGTTGGCTGAGTTGATGTCGCTGTTCCCACATTGATTGCTAACATCATAAGTAGTATAGTAAATAGACTGTAGATAGTAGTTCCTCGCTTTTTCTTAAGTTTTGGATCAGATCGTCGTTCATTGTCGTTAGTTTTGCCGGTAGGTCAGGTTTCAAATCTTCTTGTGTTGGCAGTGGAGCTAGTTTCGTGATAGGTCGTTTCAAGTACCCTTTTTCGTTTTCAAAGTAACCACTGAACATTTCCGTCGGCACCTGGATGCAGTTCGGTTACTCTTCCAAGGGCCCAGTGTCCCGGTGATAAGTTTTCTTTTATCAGTACTATGTTGCCTTCCTTTAGATTCGGTTTAGGTTGATGCCATTTGCTGCGTTCCTGTAGTTGGTGTAGGTATTCGCTGGACCACCTTTGCCAAATGTGAAGATTCATCTTTTCGACCAGTCTCCATCTTTTTCTCAAGTCATATTCATTGAAGTCTTCTTCGTTTCGGGGTAGTGATACGAGAGGTCCACCAGTAAGAAAGTGGCCAGGGGTTAGGCATTCCAGGTCGTCAATGTCTTCAGAAAGGGGCACAGGGGACGAGAGTTCATGCATGCCTCAATTCGCGTCAATAAAGTTGAAAGTTGTTCAAAAGTTAGTTTCTGCTCGCCGAGTACTCGATGTAGATGATACTTCATCCCTTTCACGGCAGCCTCCCAAAGACCTCCTGCTGTCGGCCATAGAGGTGCGTTGAAATGCCACTGTATCTTCAAGTTGCTTATCTCATCATAAAATTTCGAAGATGTAAAAGTTCTGTTCCGTTCAAATTCTTCTTGCAGCACTCTTGCTGCCCCCCACAAAATTCGTACCATTGTCGGAAAACATATTTTTTGGTGTTCCCCTGCGCGAATACATTCTCTCAAACGCCGCCAGGAAAGTTTCTGTTGTTAAGTCCGAGACAAGCTCGATATGTACGGCCTTTGTCACCATACATATGAATATAGCAACGTAAGCTTTACAAGTTCGTACTCCTCTCCCTTTATTGATTTTTATTTCAATAAATCCCGTCAGATCCACGCCGGTATTTGTAAACGGCCGGGTTGGTGTAACTCTTTCTTGTGGTAAATCAGCCATTATTTGTGAGTTTCGGTGTGGCTTGTAACGGTGACATCTCACACATTTAGTTAGTTGTTTTTTTGACAGTTTTGTTTCCGCCAATGATCCAGTATTGTTGGCGTAAGTTTGCTAGTGTAAGTCTTGCTCCTCCATGTAGAGTTTTATTATGCGCTTCTTGAATAAGCAGCTCCGTCAACCTTCCCACAGCTGGAATGATTATTGGATGCTTCGATTCAATTGGCAAAGTTGAGTTTGAGAGTCGCCCTTTCACACAAAGCAACTCTTTTTCGTTGATATAGGGTGTTAGTTTCAATAAGTTGCTTTTGTTCGATATGGGTGTATTCTTCTTTAATCGCTCAATATCTTCTTTAAAATGTTCTTCCTGCACCTTTTTTATTATTAGTTCCGTGGCTTCAGTTAGTTCCTCTGGTGATAAAGATATAAGTTTGTCGTCGCTAGATGACAACTGTGTAGCATTCATTGCTTTCTTGGTACTGAATATTCGCCGAGCGCGCAATATCCATGCAAGTACTCGCGTTGCACGTTTCAAGTCGCTGTGTTTACTAAGTAGCGTGGATATTATTTCACACTTATTATCAGCTGTAGTTACGCAACAGGTTGGTTTAGTGCATTTGTTTGTAGTGTAAGTTTCTTGATCTTTGTTTATTTTCCAGTTCTCTTCATTTTCAGTTTTCAGCCATTGAGGCCCCTCCCACCATAAGTTGAAAGTTAACAGCTGAGACGGTAGTAAACCTCTCGTGGCACAGTCTGCCGGGTTTTCCTCTGACCTCACGTAACGCCACTGAGTTGGCGAAATTATTTTGTTGATTTGCGTCACTCTGTTTGCAACGTAGCGTTCCCATCTCTGCACGTTTCCTTGTAGCCACGCTAAAACCACTTTGGAGTCCGTCCAGCAGTAAATATGAATTTCCTTTTCGGCTATAATGGTTTTCAGTTTTTCTATTAATTTTGCAAGCAATAGTGCTCCGCACAGTTCCAATTTCGGTAACGTAACTTTTTTGCTTAGCGGAGCGACTTTTGTTTTCGCTGCAATCAATGTTGTAACGTAGCAGCCATTCTCAGTTTTTACCCGACTGTACAAAACGCAGGAGTACGCTTTTTCGCTTGAGTCGCAAAATGCGTGTATTTCAAGTTGTTTTCCTTTACATTTTAGCCATCTAGGTATTTTTATTTTGTTGATAGTTGGTAGGTCTTTTCTTATGTTTTCCCACTCCTTTTTCAGATTTTCGGGTAAGTTTTCATCCCAGTCAATTTTGGTACTCCACACTTTTTGAAAAAGTAGTTTCGCTTTAATTGTAGTCGGAGAGAGCCAGCCGAGTGGATCATAAAGTTTGCTTATATCTGCTAGGAAAGTGCGTTTTGTCACGTTTTCTTTTGCAGGTAAGTTCCAGTTGTAGGTAAATGCGTCCGTAGTTGAATTCCAGCGCATTCCTAGTGTTTTCGTTTCTTTTGTTTGTTCTGGGCCAAAGTTCACACTCGTTTTCTTGCACCGCTGTTCATCAGTTAAGTTTTCTATGATAGTTGGCTCGTTCGCATTCCATTTTCGCAAGTTAAAACCTCCTCTTCGTAATAGTTCAATTAAATCCGATACTAGTTGCTTGGATGATTCAATTGTATCTTGGCCGTAAACTAAATCATCCATATAAAAGTTATTTTTCAGGACCATCGCAGCTTCCGGGTAGGTGTGTTTTTCATCGTCAGCTAGTTGATGCAGCGTTCGCATGGCGAGATATGGCGCGGCTTTTGTTCCGTACGTGACTGTGCGTAGTTGCCATTCTTGCAGTGGTTGGTCACGTGATTGTCTCCAGATAATCACTTGTAGATTTTGCTGATTATCATTAAGCCAAATCTGTCGGTACATTTTTTTCTACGTCAGCTGTGAAAACGTACTTGTAAATTCGCCAGTTGATTAGCAAACTCAGCATATCTTTCTGCAGATTAGGACCTGTGTACATAAGGTCATTCAAACTTGGGTTGTTTTTCGGTTTGTAAGATGCGTTGAAAACTGGTCTGACTTTTGTCGTAATAGACTCCTCTCGTATTACTCCGTGGTGTGGCAAGTGTACCAGTTGCTTTTGTTTCGTAGTTTTAGTTATAGGTTTCATGTGCCCCATGGCTATGTATTCGACCATGAAGCTTTTGTATTCAGTTTCATAGTTCTTGTTTCTCTCCATCTTTCTTTCCAGTTGCAGAAATTGAGATACTGCTTGTGGTTTCGTGATTGGTAAGTTAGTTTCATAGTTAAGTTTCATGGGCATTTGTACCACATATTTTCCGTCCGATCCTCTGGTTGTAGTTTCAGTGTACAGTTTTTCACAATACTCCTTTTCGGTTAGGTCATCTGAGTTTGATGATATTTCTTCCGTCTCCCAAAATCGTGACATATTTTCCAACTCGTTCATCGTTACAAAACAGTTAAAAGTTTTCATCTTCCCACTTACAATCCATCCCAATTCAGTTCGTTGAGTTATAAGTGCACCACTGTTGCTTTTTATCAATCCATTTAGTAACACCATGGCGTGGATATCAGCTGCCATCAGGAAATCGATTGGGCCTTTGCTGTTGAATGCTGGGTCAGCTAGTTTCAAGTTTTCAATTATTTCACAATCCTCTTTGGAGAATGACATATTGGGCAGGTCATTAGTTAGATTGTTCATGACTAAAACATTTGCTTTGAATGTATAATCAGAATGGATTGACATACATTCTAACTCCATTGACCCCTTACTTTTTCCGGACAGAGATCCAGCTCCAGATATGACTGCGCTATGTTTATTTCTCTTCAGCCTCAAGCGTTGAGCAGCATCTTCAGATAAAAGACTGACCTGCGAGCATTGGTCAAGTATTCCTCTCAAAAGTATAAAGTTTCCATCTATGGTTTTAACTCGTAGCTGTATAGTAGATAAAAGTACTTCATTTTCCTCGCTAGTTATATTATTCACCGCAAATGAAGTTGATGCGTGATTGTTAGTTTGTCGATTTTGCTGTTCATTGCCAGTTTCATGGACCAGAGAGTGATGAGTTTTAAAGCAGAATTTGCACCGTTTTGCTGACGTGCAGATTTTATCGCCGTGGGAAAATAAGCAGTTGATGCACAATTTTAGTTTTCTAATTGTGTCTCGGCGCGCATTAATGTCCATACTTAAAAATCGCTGGCATTGCATTAAAACGTGGTCGTCCGTCTTGCAAAGTGGGCACGTTTTTGTAAATGTAAAGTATGATTGTGGCGTTGATTTAGCGTTGCTAAAGTGCGTTGTATAACAATTTTTATTGACATTATAATGCGGCTGTTTTGCGTAGCTCATCATTGGCTTGAATGTATGTTGTTGTCTGTTTGACGAAAATGACTTTTGAATTTTGTCGCCTTGCACTGGTTCTAGTGACATGAATTTTGTTTCCAGAAAGTTAATAAATTCTTCCAAATCTGGCAATCCCCTTGGATCCTTGCGTTCTCTTCTATATTCACTGTAGCTATTGGCATCGAGTTTTTGCACCATCAGGTATACAATCATAGGTCCCCAAGAACTTACGTCGACCCCAATGTTGCGTAGTCCATTCAGGCACTCATTTATGACATCATGGAATTTTCTTATGTTCACTGCACTTTCTTGTTGTATAGTTGGCTGATTCATTAAGGTATTCATAAATGAGTTAAATAATAAATTTTGATTGTCATATCGGTTGGTAAGTAGTTCCCAACAGGAAATGTAGTTTTCAGCGCTCACCCCAAGATGCAATACTATTCTTTCCGCCTCTCCTTTAAGTTTTGATTTCAGGTATTGCATCTTTTGTGCTTTAGAGAGTACAGGATTGTTATGCACACTCTCTACGAAAAGGTCTTTAAAAGTTAGCCATTGATTGTAATTACCATAGAAGTCGGGAATCACAATCTTAGGGGTTGTTTGTTGATAGTAGGTATTGTTATGCACCTTTTCGTTTAATTGTTTTCGTAGTTGGTCATATACGTTCTCCAACACTGCATATTTCTCCAAATAATTTGAATCACCTTCCTCTAAAATGTAGTCTAGCTCCCAGTGTATTTTTTCAATATGCTCCCATTTGTTCTTCAAGTTTCTCAAAGTTTCTTCAAGCTCCCATTTTTCTGTTATATTTTCCAAGTATGTTTTTTCGACTGTATGCTCAAATGCTCTAATGTTGACGTACTGTTGACGCAATAACTCCTCCTGCTTTTCCTCTGTGCCTGACCCTTTGCTCGGTGCGTTAAATACGACGTCATCAAAATTAAACCGTTTCTTAGTTACAGGTTTCGTTTCTCCTTCCGCTCCTTCTGGCGGTTTATCAAATTTAGCTTTACGTTTAATCATATCCTTAAGCGATCTCTCATACATAGTTTTAGTCTTTTCGTACACATCATCTTGAAAATAATCAATATCCGTCACTCCTGATTTCACCAGAAGAGTGTGGTTACTTACAAAAGTTTCCCATGTCTCGTTAATCAGTTTTATGCGGTTTTCCAAGTAAGTACGTGTTTTCTATGCTCACCATCTTTGCCGTAGTTTGTGCATATACTTATTAGTTTATCAAATATTTCTTTTTGTTGCTCAACAAGTTCTTCGACGCCCGGCGCCATAGTTAGTTAGTTAGTTAGTTAAAGTTCCATGAATATTTGCTTCCGCTGAATAATCTTCAGTTAGTTAGTTTCATCACCACACGTTCACACATAAATCTTTTCACAGTCGTAGTTAGTTAGTTAAAAGGTGGCTGAAAGCATCACCCTAGGTTCACAAGTTCTTGATGGTTTCCTGCACTCGTTCCTCCAAGTTACACGTCGTCGTGCGCCTTCTCAATGCGATTGGTGAGACCCGCTTGTGGGAGGCCAACCGCACCGATTCGCTTATAAACGTAACCCGAAGACACGAAGTGAAGATTTTCCAAACGATCGAAGGACCAAATGTTGTGGCCCTGGGCGTCCTTGCAGTTAGTTAGTTAGTTTGAGTTGGTTGGTGAGTTGACACAAATCACGAACTTATTATCCAAATAGTTTATTACGTATAAAAGTTACAAAGTTAAGTTATGGATGCTAATCCGTGACCGATCGCGGTAGCGCAATATTGTCAACTAATGTAAAATAGGTGCGCATAGCCGATGCGCCTAAACTAGGTTGCAAGCTAAGCAAAGTAAAATATTGTACGTGAACCGTACACAGCAATTTACCCGAATTTGGCAATAAAATACTTTAAATTACTTTAATAATTTGGCTTTATTTTTCTCAAACTTGGCTTTATCTTTTCGAACTTGGCAGTATCTTACTCAAACTTGGTATTATTTTACCCAAACTTAGGACAATTTTACCAAACTTGGCAGTATTTTACCCAACCTGGCACTATTTTACCCAAATACAGCACTATTTTACTCAAACTTGTCACTATCTTACCCAAACTTGGCGGTATCAGGTTCTGCTTCTAATAATTCTCTGACAGGTGACTTAGGTGCAGCTGCACTGAAGGCCTCTAATTCGGCACCCATGAGGTTCACGTAGGATTTCCATACAGCGCTTAGGGACATTCCTGTAAAGAATTCATATAGAAAATTGAATATAACAAATCAATAGCAGTCGAGACCGTAGAGATCAATGCCAACAAAACTACCGTATTCCGATTTTAAACCTTAGCTAAAATTCAAAACCTATTAAAAACATAACTAAACTTAAAGATGCACATCCAGTACAAGTTTAAACAACTAACATTGAGATTGTTACATTTCGAAAATCAAATATGGAGCTCAGTTAGTATAATTGTTTGATATAATACCTCTATATTTATGATATTGTTAAATACAGGGTGTAAGATACGGTGTAAATATTTTTCGTTTACCACCATATGTTCTATAGAAAAAGTATGTATATAACATATCGAGTACGGAAATATGAATTAGCGTAAGGGACATTTTGGCGATTTTGAGTTATATATATCATTGGATTCAGAATTTCGAGCTCTATCGAATGGTATATATAACTTTTTGATATCTTGAAAAAAATGTCGCTTACCTTAAAAAAAAAAGTGAGCAAAAGTTTAAAAATCGGGAGTAAAAAGTACTGTTAAGGACATAAAAAATGGTGTACGTCCCATACGTTAAATTTTTCATCATATCGGCCAATTGATGTTCCTTACTCTATTACAAATACAAGTTTTTATGTCCGATAATGCATCTTACATTAATTTCCAAAATAAACATTGGCACTTACGCAGGCAAACAAACTTTAATAATGAGGTAGGAAACCAAAATAACATTACACTATTATCTTACACTGCCCGGAAATCAAATTCCTCTCATAATTTTTTTTATGATACTTCAGAATATCTGTGTGAGCTCTTATTTTGTATGATATTTAAATCGACCAAGAAAATAGAAATTAATGTAAGGCACAAAGTAACAATTTTTTTGGAAAGAAGTTAAAGTAACGTACATGACATTATCAAATGTTTTGAAAAATGTTAATGTAACGTACATTTCTTGACAAAAAATGAAAGACATAGTTTTTTCAAAGTTTTGAGGCTATTTAATTATTAAAATATACTTGTACTTTATTTTACTTATTTTTTTTCAATGCAAATCTATAAAGACACGTGTCATGTCAATTAAATAAACATAAACAACAAAATGAATGGTTAGTAACACAAAAACCATGCTATCTCATTTTTATTGCATTCATTCTAAATTTTAAATTTTCATTGATTTTGTATGGAATTTCATACAAAATCAATGAAAATTTAAAATTTCTGACCGTTACTATAATGAACACAAATTAAATATTATCCGCCAGAAGAAAACGCACAAATCTTCTTGCTGCTTACAGGCAAACCGCTTAAATTTAGTGTAGTATCAGAATTAGTGTTCGATGACCATTGCAAAATTGCTTGTTGAATACGGTGTCACTATGTTTGGGTGACTAAATAGGTACATGTTCATATTGTGATATTAATATTTTTAAATATTAAGGATTGTAATTGAAAAGTATGTTAATAACAATACTATATTGCGCAAAACACAAAGATATAGTTTTTTTAGAATTTGTCGTTTTGTTCGTCAAAATGATTTTTTTTTATTACGAAAACATTATAAATATACTTTAAATAAACACATAAATTGGCGTGATGAGAAGCTGAAATAGTATACTCAACTCATTATATTATGACACGATCGAGCAAATCGGGGATCATAGCAAGGTACTGAAAATGAGTCATCTAAATTCTTCAAATGGTAAAACCGTCACCTCAGGTCGAGAGATTCTTGCTGTAGTCGAGGATTTCTATGAAAGTCTCATGCGTCGCATGCACCCAGACCTCTATCTGACGAGAGAGACTCCATTGTTCTCTTCCACCACATATAAGCTGTTCTCGAGAGTAGTCACCAATCGTTTTAATAAAAAATTACGCCTTCATGTTTTGTGCGTCCATTGTTTTTATTAACTTACTATAATTTTGTATGATTAACAAAAATTTCAACGTAGTTTAAATTTTGAAGATGTATTTTACTGTCAAAGATTAAATAAAAAGTTCCTGTTTGTTTTTTTTTTTGTAAAAACGTTATTTTTTATCGTTTTAAAAGTTTTCTAACGCTTTTTATTCTTATGTTTCTCACAATAAAGTATTGATTATGAAATTAAACCACATTAGAAGATGTTTATGTTGTTTGTTATACTACATCGTGTCAGAGACGCATTTCTAAGTGTATTTCATTTGAAAATAATTGGTTATAATAAAGTTTTGTGGCAAACTTATCATGAAAACCTATAGACGCGGTGTCCTTCACTGCAAATTTACCTCGTGTTCGATGATGAAATGTACGTTACATTAATTTTTTTCAAAATTTTCGGCGGTTTTTGCAGGAAAAATTAACGTAAGAGACATGCCAATTCCTAAACTACAGGGATATTTCAGATGATGATAGATTTAGCATAAAGAACTCAAAATTCTAAGGAATTTTGCCATAGAAGTCATTTGGATCGGACAAGAAACAAAAAAGATATAAAGAATTTTAAAAAATTGCAATCGTTTTTTGGCTCTCCTGAAAAATTGCATTTTGTCCCTTACGCTAATTCATATTTCCGTAGTCGATATGTTCAGTTTCATGGTCTGAGCACGCCTGCAAAGTTTTCGTTACACCGTCCCTTACACCCCGTATTTAGTATTTACCGTTTATATTGCTTGAGGAAACTTTAATAGTTTCATAAGCTACTTCACTCCTTACATTCTCTCTAAACAATAACCGAAAGATAGAAAATCATACCAAAACCATGTCAAGGATTATTTAAATAGGAGTCACATGATGCTATTTTACCTACCCTTTGTAGGTTTTCACACTTGTACCAGGTTGAATTCATAGTCTTAAGGATTATTACTAAGCCAGCTATAATAAATTGTATCCTATGTGAATTCTTGCAAACAAACTATTTGATACCTACCGGAATCCAAGAATATGGCTCCGGCGACCGACTCGAACAGATCTCCGAGCGCTTTCGGGACCTCCACGTCTTCCGCTTGCTCCATCTCGTCCTCTTGGATCAGGTAGTGCTGGAAACAGATACACATACATACTTACAACAGGGTGAAATTTTACTAGTGACCGATAGCGAAACCTCAGTACAGGCTGGTGATTAAGAACAACTTTCTCCAAGAAACAAAGGACAAAATATGATATGGACGGTTTTAAGTTTGCGCTATCGGTATTTGCTAAAATTTCACCATAATTATAGATTACCATATCACTTTTATGCACTCGCAGTTATTTTGACAAATAATGGTGACTTAACCGGGTGTTATCGGGTTTGCCCGCGACCCCAACCGATAGGTAATAGCGTAAATAGCATTAAAAAAACTATCGCGATAAGACGACAGCCGATGTGGCGCAGTGGTTAGTACGACTACCTGCGGCGCAAAAGGTTCCGAGTCCAATTCCCCGTGGGGTCACTGACAAAGTTGATATTTATCACTTTGTGAATTTGTTCCCATCTGGTCAAGACATTGCAGGCTGAACCATTTGATTGTCCGAATAGCAAGATGGTTCCGTGCCTCGGATGGCACGTTAAGCCGTCGGTCCCGGTTGCTGTCTAAGATCACTTAAACGGCGTTCTTTACACAAACTTGTAAGAGGCCTGCTACTTGCATTAGATACTTGCAGTAGGCGGTTGAAAAACAGACACCAGGGTACATCGGACCGTTGGACGGATTGGTGTCTCACTTGAAGAAGAAGAAGAAGACCACGTAACTGCAATCGCAATTATTGTCATCGAGTATTATCGGGTTTGTCCGCGACCACAACCGATAGGTAACAGCGTAAACAAGGTTCATCGGGTCGTTGATCGGTGTCGCACTCGTCATTTACGCTGTCTTATTTTACCTAAAAATTATCGGGATAAGACTAACCATTATGCCAGGTTACTATAATTCAAATATCATTCACTATTAGAAGTTAAATACAACGAGGGCAAGAGGTATGTGTGTGCCACAACTAAGAGTGTTGACTCTAGAGATAAATATAAGAAATATTTTTTACTGAACTTGAAAAACTTTCTTTTTGTTGCAGAATATTGCGACTTTCCTCCATGTATGCTTTTTTAAAGCATCCTAACAAATGTTAGGTAGGTACACAAATTAAGGAAATGGCGCGCGGGGCGCCTGTTGGAATATGAGTACTTAAAATGGGCTATTGAAAACTCAACAATGAAAAAACAAAACCCCATGATTCTAATTTCAACACCTATAGACCAGTAAATACTTACTTCTTCACTAGTAGAATGTCCATTTTCTTCCTGGATCTTGACATACTTCATTTAAGTCTGGCGACATATGCCTGAAGTACTTATGGAAACCATGTCGAGCTGCTAAAGTGGCGAATATGGTGTTATTGACGAGCGCCGAGCGTAGATCGGTAAGCGCATCAGGCTACTTACATACTTAATACTTATAATACTTGTGAGTGACCCCATCGAGAATTGAACCCGAAACCTTCTGCGTTCCAGGCAGTCGTCCTAACCATTGCGCCACATCGGCTGTCAAAGTTGATATTTATCACTTTGCGAATTTGTTCCCAGTCTGGTCAGGACATTGCAGGCTGAACCACTTGATTGTTCGAAAAGCAAGATGGTTCCGTGCTTCTGATGGGCACGTTAAGCCGTCGATCCCGGTTGCTGTCTATGATGGCGGTCGATACACAACCATGAAAGAGGCCTGCTAATTGCAGCAGGCGGTTGCAAAACTCTGATACCAGGGTTCATCAGGTCGATGGACGACTTGGTGTCCCACTCGAAGAAGACGAATACTTGTAATACTTACTTCTTCACTAATAGAATGCCCATTTTCTTCCTGAATATTGACATATTTCGTCATACACCTGAAGTACTTATGGAAGTCACGTCTAGTAAGTTAGTATCCCACCCAAAACATAAATGTGAAAGGCTGCCAAGTTCGATAATATTGGAATGCTTCGCCTATAAAAGAAGTGAGATCTAAATAAGTACCAAGTTCCATACACAGACCTCAGTTAAAAATAGTTACAGGAATGCACACTTGATTTTCCGCAGTTTGGGAAGTAGATTCTGAATAAATATCATATTAAATACCTAAAATTCTAATACTTACAAAAACGCAAACCTGTTTTTCAGCAGTTTCTTATGACATTTTTTTATTTTTCTGTACTTTTAATGATATAACTTGGCAAGTTTTCACACACTTTGTTATAAACCTACTAAACGCAATGAGTCAAGTATATAATTTTCTATTAAAACTTGCCAAGTTATATCATTACAAAGTACAGAAAAAATAAAAAAATGTCATTAGAAACTGCTGAAAACAGGTTTGCGTTTTTGTAAGTATTAGAATTTTAGGTATTTAATATGATATTTATTCAGAATCTACTTTCCAAACTGCGGAAAATCAAGTGCATTCCTGTAACTATTTTTAACTGAGGTCTGTGTATGGAACTTGGTACTTATTTAGATCTCACTTCTTTTATAGGCGAAGCATTCCAATATAATCGAACTTGGCAGCCTTTCACATTTATGTTTTGGGTGGGATTTCATTTATTTTTGTAAGGTTTATTTTCTTTTTTTCTTATGATTAAGTTAGTTAAGGAAATGTCTCATTTATACAAATTTTCAGATTTTTTAATAAGGACTATATGGACTATGCTTCTTACAAAGAAATGGACTAGTTTTTTTTATTAAATTTTTCTACGTTTGCGTGGCAAAGGAAACTTTTTTGTTTTGTCATTTTGTATACTGTCTTGTACGCTAGAGCGCATTTCTATTTACTGATAAGCTTGCCAAGTCAGGGCGGTATAATGTACGTAGCCGGATATATTCAATTTTTACTTAACATAACATAACATAACACAACAGCTACAACAGTCCACTGCTGGACATGGGCCTCCCCCTATCGGGGGGTATTGCCATACTCACCACGCTTGGTAGGCGGATTGGCGAGGATTCCCTGGATGAGTATCCCTTAGTCGCTTTTTACGACACCCACGGGTAGAGTTGGGGTGATGCTATTCTAAGCCGGCATCACACGGCATAGCAATTACAGCAATTTTTACTTTACTTTGACTAAATTACAAACCTTCGTAACGAGTTTTAGGTCGGTACGACCATTGGAAGATATAGATAATTTTTTTGTTTTAGTTCCTTAGGGGTATGAATTTACACCTTCATTATTTTTAAAACCGACTCACACTTGGCCATTTTCAGATTTTTTCCTTTACCTTGACCTAAAGACCTACCTCCATGCCAAATTTCAAGCCAATACGACCATTGGAAGTGGTCTAGGTTTTTGATGAGTGAGTGAGTGAGTGAGTCAGTGAGTGTATAGTAAAAATAGCGATTTTCTGACGTCAATATCTCAAGACCTACAATAGGTACATTAATGAAATTTTGTATTCTAGATAAGTAAGTAGATCTCGACAGATACTAGAAATTTCATATGCGTAGATAAAATAGATTTTGAGTTATAGGTAGGTCGAACTTGGCCCGAAATGGTTCGTGTAATATAACCCACGGCCGGTGTGTCGGTTCTTTGCTCGAACTTGGCGGACACACTGCCGTGTGTCTAGATTTCTACACTTATAGACTAGTAAATACTTACTTCTTCACAAATAGAATGTCCATTTTCTTCTTGTATTTTAACATATTTCGTCAGCACCTCATTTAAGCCCGGCGACATATGCCTGAAGTACTTATGGAAACCATGTGTAGTAAGTTAGTGTATTTACCTTAGAGTATATATAAGCAAGCTATATAGTGGGTCTAAAAAGTTAGAACTGACGTCAGTGGTCTGGGCGCCACCTCTTTGTCTGTCAGTAGCAAAACGCCAGTGACATCACTACTGAACCTCTATAACTTCTCATACATTTGACGTCTGTATCTAGGGAGCAACTGCTTACGCTTTGACAGTACGCTGCGGGGCCTAATGCGCACTCTATAGCTTGCTTATATATACTCTAAGGTTTCTACACTTATAGACTAGTAAATACTTGCTTCTTCACTAATAGAATGCCCATTTTTTTCTTGTATCTTGACATATTTCGTCAGCACCTCATTTAAGCCCGGCGACATATGCCTGAAGTACTTATGGAAGCTTTGTCTAGTAAGTTAGTGTTTCTACACTTATAGACTACTAAATACTTACTTCTTCACTAATAGAATGTCCGTTTTCTTCCTGGATCTTGACATACTTCGTCAGCACTTCATTTAAGCCTGGCGACATATGCCTGAAGTACTTATGGAAACCATGTCTTGTAAATTATACTAGTAAAATACTTACTTCTTCACTAATAGAATGACCGTTTTCTTCCTGGATCTTGACATATTTCGTCAGCACCTCATTTAAGCCTGGCGACATATGCCTGAAGTACTTATGGAAACCACAGTTTCTACACTTATAGACTACTAAATACTTACTTCTTCACTAATAGAATGTCCGTTTTCTTCCTGTATTTTAACATACTTCGTCAGCACTTCATTTAAGCCTGGCGACATATGCCTGAAGTACTTATGGAAACCATAATGTCTAGTAAGTTAGTGGTTCTACCTTAGAGTATATATGTATAAGCAAGTAAGGCAGTAATTAGAACACCACCTCTCTGTCCATCAGTATCAAAACGCCAGTGACAACACTATTGAACCTCTTTGACTTTTCATACATTTGACGTCTGTATCTAGGGAGCAACTGCTTACGCTTTGACAGTAAGGCGCGGGCCGATATGCGCACTCCATAGCTTGCTTATATATACTCTAAGGTTTCTACACTTATAGACTAGTAAACACTTACTTCTTCACTAATAGAATGCCCGTTTTCTTCCTGAATCTTGACATATTTCGTCAGCACTTCATTTAACTCCCCGTACACCCACCTTAGAAAGTAAAGTAAGTAATTTAACCAAACGTGCTGGTATACCGTAAATACCAGGGTGGCCGGGGGGTTAAGCCCGGCGACATATGCCTGAAGTACTTATGGAACCCATGCCTAGAAGTGTTTCTACACTTATAGACAAGTAAATACTTACTTCTTCACTAATAGAATGTCCGTTTTCTTCCTGTATTTTAACATATTTAGTCAGCACTTCATTTAAACCCGGCGACATATGCCTGAAGTACTTATGGAAACCATGTCTCGCTGCTAAAGTGGCAAATATCGTGTTATTGACGAGCGCCGAGCGTAAGTCGGTGAGCGCGCCGGGCGAATGGCGGCGCCCGTCTTCGTATAGGTGGCGGGTTATTAGGTAATCTGAAAGTAACAATTTAGTAAATTAGAATAAGCAAGAAATTTGTCGTGTGGTATATCTGGTGGTATATCTTTCGCGTTGGAGTCGTGAGGAGCGAGATTTGAGATTTGAGAGTTGATGTGTATTGCAATTTTAGGCTACAGGCTGACTACCTGTCACTATGGTAATTCACAGTCTTTTTAATTACTCTCAATCTTTTGTCAGACGTGGTGTAAATGTCTGTTTATTACAGCCCCTTACACATTGCCTAACCCCTAAAGGGATATAAGGCGTGATATATGTAAGTAAAAAAGAATTAAATTTATTTAAATATTTATTTATGTATTATGTTTATGTATTACTGGTAGATAATATTTGCACTATCCCGCTTCCATTATCGCACTTTCGCTTTCACCCAAAGGTTGCCTGGTAGAGAATGCTACCTAGCATCAAGGCCGCCTGTTGTACTGTTTCTTTTGCTTGTGTCTATCTGTTGTATTATTCCTTGTATTTGTGCAATAAAGAATTTTGTTATGTTATGTTATGTTAAATATATATATATATTTGTAAAGGCAGGAAGGTTGTAGATCTATTTTATATTCGGCACTAAACAACGGGATCAAGCAAATGGAACAAAACAAAACAAAGTAAAGGAAAGGAAAGCAAAGGAAAAAAGAAAAGAACATTAGAAAAAACGTTGATAGATATTTACCGAGTATAGCGTCTCCTAGAAACTCAAGCCGCTGATAGCAATCTGTCAAAGTATTCTGTTGGTGTGAAGCATGTGTGAGTGCTTGAAGTAAGAGCGAACGGTCTCTAAACCGGTATTGTAAGGTCCTTTCTAACGCGTCGTAGCCTGCAATGTTAGGATTTAATGATAAATACTAGATTACACATGGTCATCCGCATGGTGGCGATGATAACATCTACAATAGCATTCCTAAAGACGGTTGACGTCAGGCAGGCGGCCGGTCATAAAACACAGCCAAATTCTTTTGCTACATAACTTTGTGCTTTAACAAAATATGTTGTGCCGTGAAAAAAACTACTGAGAAAAAAATTCTCGTTTCTACTATCACTAGCATTCTATAGCTTGCTTACTTATAGGTACTCGGAGCTTTGAAAATTCTTACCTGACAACATTCTTTCCAGCTCGCCTTCAGGATCCGAAATATATCGCAATAGAGGCGATGGCGGCGCCTTTAGCTCACCGAAGATTGTCTGCAAAAGAATAGGAAACATTACAAAGAAACAGGTTTTAAAGTTAGACGCGCGAAAAGCGCAAGTTTAAAAATTAAGGCGAAATCAGTCCCAAAAAGTAACTCCCTTTCATTTTCGCTGCGTTAGAGAGAAACAGACGATGACGCTTCGAACGAGAAATCTGGACATTTTTTGTAATATAAAATGATACACAGAGATATTTTAAAATGTAAGCCCATAGATTCATTATAAATTCAAAAAGGAAGAAGAGGACACAAAATAAAATAATAAATATTGAATAACAATGAAATCATTCGGGTTTTCAGACAAAAAAATTGAAAATTCGAGCTTACTTTGCGATTTTTTTCTATCGAGGCAACTTTATCAAATCGTGTTTTCGGTCCCATAGTTTTGTAGAATATATCTTAAAATAATCATAAAAATAATTACTTATTATTTTATGGAAATTTCAAGAAATGGTATTGAAAATTCCGAACGCTTTCGCGGACGTTTCTGAGCTGATTTCGCCTTAAATTGATAAAATAATCGCCAGACACGCGTTCAACGTGGAACTGTTTTGAGGCAAGGCCCTAAATCTCTTTTAGTCGCTCGGATATCGAAGTATAACTCTGTGAGCTTATATTGTAACTTAATAAATAAATAAATAGAAAAATATGTGTACAGGAGAGTTCTTTTTTATATGCGATTTACTCGCATATAAAAAATCTTTTGCGTGGATTTAATCAAGAAGATTAAATCCATACAAAATCCCCTTAAGCAGAAGTAAAAACTGCAAAAATACTATTTTCTCGGCCGTAAATGTGTGAGTGTGTGAAAAACATTACAACAAAGATCGATTACAAAATCCATATGACATGGGTAATTCACCTGCTTCCATTGTCCATTACTATCTTTGTAAGGGCGCAGAGAACCTAAAGGTCTGCCCGGCCAGCTCCAGTCAGTCTCAGCCGCATATTCCTGCTGCTCCTGCCACGACTCTGTGTCGCACGAGTCGGAGTACTGGTTATAATAAGTATCCTAAAGCAACTATGTACCTACCTGCTTCCATTGTCCATTATTATCCTTGTAAGGGCGCAGAGAACCCAATGGTCTGCCTGGCCAGCTCCAGTCTATCTCAGCCGCATATTCCTGCTGTTCCTGCCACGACTCTGTGTCGCACGAGTCAGAATCCTAAAGCAACTGTACCTACCTGCTTCCACTGTCCATTATTATCCTTGTAAGGGCGCAGGGAACCTAAAGGTCTGCCTGGCCAGCTCCAGTCAGTCTCAGCCGCATATTCTTGCTGCTCCTGCCACGACTCTGTGTCGCACGAGTCGGGAGTCCTAAAGCAACTGTACTTACCTGCTTCCACTGTCCACTGCTATTCTTATACGGGCGCAGAGAGCCTAATGGTCTGCCCGGCCAGCTCCAGTCAGTCTCAGCCGCGTATTCCTGCTGCTCCTGCCACGACTTTGTATCGCAAGAGTCAGCGTTATGATGACAAATGTCCTGCACCGACTGTACCTGCTTCTAAAAACTATCATAGAGAAACCGAGTATTATAAACTGACTGTACCTGCTTCCATTGTCCATTATTATCCTTGTAAGGGCGCAGGGAGCCTAAAGGTCTGCCCGGCCAGCTCCAGTCTGTCTCAGCCGCGTATTCCTGCTGCTCCTGCCACTACTCTGTAAATCACGAGTCAGAATCCTAAAGCAACTGTACCTACCTGCTTCCACTGTCCATTATTATCCTTGTAAGGGCGCAGGGAACCTAAAGGTCTGCCCGGCCAGCTCCAGTCTGTCTCAGCCGCGTATTCCTGCTGCTCCTGCCACGACTCTGTGTCGCACGAGTCAGAGTCTTAAAGCAACTGTACCTACCTGCTTCCACTGTCCATTATTATCCTTGTAAGGGCGCAGGGAGCCTAATGGTCTGCCCGGCCAGCTCCAGTCTGTCTCAGCCGCGTATTCCTGCTGCTCCTGCCACGACTCTGTGTCGCAAGAGTCGGAGTACTGGTTATAATGAGTGTCCTGAAGCAACTTAACCTACCTGCTTCCACTGTCCATTATTATCCTTGTACGGGCGCAGGGAGCCTAGAGGTCTGCCCGGCCAGCTCCAGTCAGTCTCAGCCGCATATTCCTGCTGCTCCTGCCACGACTCTGTGTCACACGAGTCAGAATCCTAAAGCAACTGGACCTACCTGCTTCCATTGTCCATTATTATTCTTGTAAGGTCTAAGTGAACCCAAAGGTCTGCCCGGCCAGCTCCAGTCTGTCTCAGCCGCGTATTCCTGCTGCTCCTGCCACGACTCTGTGTCGCACGAGTCAGAGTCTTAAAGCAACTGTACCTACCTGCTTCCACTGTCCATTATTATCCTTGTAAGGGCGCAGGGAGCCTAATGGTCTGCCCGGCCAGCTCCAGTCTGTCTCAGCCGCGTATTCCTGCTGCTCCTGCCACGACTCTGTGTCGCAAGAGTCGGAGTACTGGTTATAATGAGTGTCCTGAAGCAACTTAACCTACCTGCTTCCACTGTCCATTATTATCCTTGTACGGGCGCAGGGAGCCTAGAGGTCTGCCCGGCCAGCTCCAGTCTGTCTCAGCCGCGTATTCCTGCTGCTCCTGCCACGACTCTGTGTCGCAAGAGTCAGAGTCCTAAAGCAACTGTACCTACCTGCTTCCACTGCCCACTGCTATCTTTGTAAGGGCGCAGGGAACCTAATGGTCTGCCCGGCCAGCTCCAGTCTGTCTCAGCCGCGTATTCCTGCTGCTCCTGCCATGACTCTGTATCACCCGCAATTCCTAGAGTCATGATTATAATAAGTGTCCTACCTGCTTCCACTGCCCATTATTATCCTTGTAAGGGCGGAGAGAACCTAATGGTCTGCCCGGCCAGCTCCAGTCGGTCTCAGCCGCGTATTCCTGCTGCTCCTGCCACGACTCTGTGTCGCAAGAGTCAGAGTCAGAGTCTGAGGAAACGTCGAGACGCGGCGCGGCTGGTGGTGGGACGGGCTTCTGGAAGCGGAGAGGTATAAATCTTTATGGAGGAATAAGTTACAAGTTGGTACCCGCGAACTTCGTTCATATCACGCATACATTTTGCCCCCAAAGAGGAATAACATACATGACTCTTGCCCCCGAAGGGGCCTATCACCCATCGTCGTGGCACACATGCCTCTTGCCCCCGAAGGGGGCTATCACCCATGGTCGTGGCACACATGACTCTTGCCCCCGAAGGGGGCTATCACCCATGGTCGTGGCACACATGACTCTTGCCCCCGAAGGGGGCTATCACCCATGGTCGTGGCACACATGACTCTTGCCCCCGAAGGGGGCTATCACCCATGGTCGTGGCACACATGACTCTTGCCCCCGAAGGGGGCTATCACCCATAGTCGTGGCACACATGACTCTTGCCCCCGAAGGGGGCTATCACCCATCGTCGTGCCACACATGACTCTTGCCCCCGAAGGGGGCTATCACCCATGGTCGTGGCACACATGACTCTTGCCCCCGAAGGGGGCTATCACCCATCGTCGTGCTACACATGACACTTGCGAAGGGGGCTATCACCCATCGTCGTGGCACACATGACTATTGCCCCCGAAGGGGTCTATCACCCATCGTCGTGGCACCATGACACTTGCCCCCGAAGGGGGCTATCACCCATGGTCGTGGCACACATGACTCTTGCCCCGAAGGGCCTATCACCCATCGTCGTGCCACACATGACTCTTGCCCCGAAGGGGCTATCACCATCGTCGTGCTACACATGACACTTGCGAAGGGCTATCACCCATCGTCGTGGCACACATGACTATTGCCCCCGAAGGGGTCTATCACCCATCGTCGTGGCACCATGACTCTTGCCCCCGAAGGGGGCTATCACCCATCGTCGTGCCACACATGACTCTTGCCCCCGAAGGGGGCTATCACCCATCGTCGTGCCACACATGACTCTTGCCCCCGAAGGGGTCTATCACCCATCGTCGTGGCACCATGACACTTGCCCCCGAAGGGGGCTATCACCCATCGTCGTGGCACACATGACTATTGCCCCCGAAGGGGTCTATCACCCATCGTCGTGGCACCATGACACTTGCCCCCGAAGGGCTATCACCCATCGTCGTGGCACACATGACTCTTGCCCCGAAGGGGTCTATCACCATCGTCGTGGCACACATGACTCTTGCCCCGAAGGGCTATCACCCATCGTCGTGCCACATGACTCTTGCCCCGAAGGGCTATCACCATCGTCGTGCCACACATGACTATTGCCCCGAAGGGTCTATCACCCATCGTCGTGGCACCATGACACTTGCCCCGAAGGGGCTATCACCATCGTCGTGGCACACATGACTCTTGCCCCGAAGGGTCTATCACCCATCGTCGTGGCACACATGACTCTTGCCCCGAAGGTCTATCACCCATCGTCGTGGCACCATGACACTTGCCCCCGAAGGGCTATCACCATCGTCGTGGCACACATGACTCTTGCCCCGAAGGGTCTATCACCCATCGTCGTGGCACCATGACACTTGCCCCCGAAGGGCTATCACCATCGTCGTGCCACACATGACTATTGCCCCGAAGGGGTCTATCACCCATCGTCGTGGCACCATGACACTTGCCCCCGAAGGGCTATCACCATCGTCGTGGCACACATGACTCTTGCCCCGAAGGGTCTATCACCATCGTCGTGGCACCATGACACTTGCCCCGAAGGGGCTATCACCATCGTCGTGCCACATGACTCTTGCCCCGAAGGGGCTATCACCCATCGTCGTGCCACACATGACTCTTGCCCCCGAAGGGGGCTATCACCCATCGTCGTGGCACACATGACTCTTGCCCCCGAAGGGTCTATCACCATCGTCGTGGCACACATGACTCTTGCCCCGAAGGGGCTATCACCCATCGTCGTGCCACACATGACTCTTGCCCCGAAGGGGCTATCACCATCGTCGTGGCACCATGACTCTTGCCCCGAAGGGGTCTATCACCCATCGTCGTGGCACCATGACACATGCCCCCGCAGGGTCTATCACCCATCGTCGTGGCACCATGACACTTGCCCCCGAAGGGGGCTATCACCCATCGTCGTGGCACCATGACACTTGCCCCCGAAGGGGGCTATCACCCATCGTCGTGGCACACATGACTCTTGCCCCCGAAGGGGTCTATCACCCATCGTCGTGGCACCATGACACTTGCCCCCGAAGGGGGCTATCACCCATCGTCGTGGCACACATGACTATTGCCCCCGAAGGGGTCTATCACCCATCGTCGTGGCACACATGACTCTTGCCCCCGAAGGGGGCTATCACCCATCGTCGTGCCACACATGACTCTTGCCCCCGAAGGGGGCTATCACCCATCGTCGTGCCACACATGACTCTTGCCCCCGAAGGGGGCTATCACCCATCGTCGTGCTACACATGACACTTGCGAAGGGGTCTATCACCCATCGTCGTGGCACCATGACACTTGCCCCCGAAGGGGGCTATCACCCATCGTCGTGCCACACATGACTATTGCCCCCGAAGGGGTCTATCACCCATCGTCGTGCCACACATGACTCTTGCCCCCGAAGGGGGCTATCACCCATCGTCGTGGCACACATGACTATTGCCCCCGAAGGGGTCTATCACCCATCGTCGTGGCACCATGGCACTTGCCCCGAAGGGGCTATCACCATCGTCGTGGCACACATGACTCTTGCCCCGAAGGGGCTATCACCATCGTCGTGCCACACATGACTATTGCCCCGAAGGGTCTATCACCCATCGTCGTGGCACCATGACACTTGCCCCCGAAGGGGGCTATCACCCATCGTCGTGGCACACATGACTATTGCCCCCGAAGGGTCTATCACCCATCGTCGTGGCACCATGACACTTGCCCCGAAGGGGCTATCACCCCTCGTCGTGGCACACATGACTTTTGCCCCGGACTGGGTCGATCACCCAAGTTCGTGGCACCATGACTCTTGCCCCCGAAGGGGGCTATCACCCATCGTCGTGCCACACATGACTCTTGCCCCCGAAGGGGTCTATCACCCATCGTCGTGGCACCATGACACTTGCCCCCGAAGGGGGCTATCACCCATCGTCGTGGCACACATGACTCTTGCCCCCGAAGGGGGCTATCACCCATCGTCGTGGCACACATGACTCTTGCCCCCGAAGGGGTCTATCACCCATCGTCGTGGCACATGACTCTTGCCCCCGAAGGGGTCTATCACCCATCGTCGTGGCACCATGACACTTGCCCCCGAAGGGGGCTATCACCCATCGTCGTGGCACACATGACTCTTGCCCCCGAAGGGGTCTATCACCCATCGTCGTGGCACACATGACTCTTGCCCCCGAAGGGGTCTATCACCCATCGTCGTGGCACCATGACACTTGCCCCCGAAGGGGGCTATCACCCATCGTCGTGGCACACATGACTCTTGCCCCGAAGGGTCTATCACCCATCGTCGTGGCACCATGACACTTGCCCCGAAGGGCTATCACCATCGTCGTGCCACACATGACTATTGCCCCGAAGGGGTCTATCACCCATCGTCGTGGCACCATGACACTTGCCCCGAAGGGGCTATCACCCATCGTCGTGGCACACATGACTCTTGCCCCGAAGGGTCTATCACCCATCGTCGTGCCACACATGACTCTTGCCCCGAAGGGTCTATCACCCATCGTCGTGGCACCATGACACTTGCCCCCGAAGGGGGCTATCACCCATCGTCGTGGCACACATGACTCTTGCCCCCGAAGGGGTCTATCACCCATCGTCGTGGCACCATGACACTTGCCCCCGAAGGGGGCTATCACCCATCGTCGTGCCACACATGACTCTTGCCCCGAAGGTCTATCACCCCTCGTCGTGGCACACATGACTCTTGCCCCCGAAGGGGTCTATCACCCATCGTCGTGGCACCATGACACTTGCCCCCGAAGGGGGCTATCACCCATCGTCGTGGCACACATGACTCTTGCCCCCGAAGGGGGCTATCACCCATCGTCGTGCCACCATGACACTTGCCCCCGAAGGGGCTATCACCCATCGTCGTGCCACACATGACTATTGCCCCGAAGGTCTATCACCCATCGTCGTGGCACCATGACACTTGCCCCGAAGGGGGCTATCACCATCGTCGTGCCACATGACTATTGCCCCGAAGGGGTCTATCACCCATCGTCGTGGCACCATGACTCTTGCCCCGAAGGGCTATCACCATCGTCGTGCCACCATGACACTTGCCCCGAAGGGGCTATCCCCCTCGTCGTGGCACCCATGACTCTTGCCCCCGAAGGGGTCTATCACCCATCGTCGTGGCACACATGACTCTTGCCCCGAAGGCTATCACCATCGTCGTGCCACACATGACTCTTGCCCCGAAGGGCTATCACCATCGTCGTGCCACATGACTCTTGCCCCCGAAGGGGCTATCACCATCGTCGTGCCACATGACTCTTGCCCCGAAGGGGCTATCACCATCGTCGTGCACACATCTCCCGAAGGGGTCTATCACCCATCGTCGTGGCACCATGACACTTGCCCCGAAGGGGCTATCACCATCGTCGTGCCACACATGACTCTTGCCCCGAAGGGCTATCACCATCGTCGTGCCACACATGACTCTTGCCCCCGAAGGGTCTATCACCCATCGTCGTGGCACCATGACACTTGCCCCGAAGGGGCTATCACCATCGTCGTGGCACCATGACACTTGCCCCGAAGGGCTATCACCCATCGTCGTGGCACCATGACACCCCGAAGGGGGCTATCACCCATCGTCGTGGCACACATGACTCTTGCCCCCGAAGGGGTCTATCACCCATCGTCGTGGCACCATGACACTTGCCCCCGAAGGGGGCTATCACCCATCGTCGTGGCACATGACTATTGCCCCGAAGGGTCTATCACCCATCGTCGTGGCACACATGACTCTTGCCCCGAAGGGGGCTATCACCATCGTCGTGCCACATGACTCTTGCCCCGAAGGGGCTATCACCATCGTCGTGCCACATGACTCTTGCCCCCGAAGGGCTATCACCATCGTCGTGCCACACATGACTCTTGCCCCCGAAGGGGGCTATCACCCATCGTCGTGGCACCATGACACTTGCCCCCGAAGGGGGCTATCACCCATCGTCGTGGCACACATGACTCTTGCCCCCGAAGGGGGTCTATCATCCATCGTCGTGCCACACATAACTCATACCTGTTCTTTATTTGTTTGTTCCTGCGCCCTCACGTACGGATGGTCGTCAGTGAGCGGCACCTCATGCCTGGGCAGCACTCGTATACCGAGCCACGACATGAACAGTAAAGCCCCTCTGACGCCGCATTCTAGGAGGTACGCGCCGATCAGGGCTTCTACGCAGTCTGCTATCGATTTGTCTGTGGAATGACAAATGTCTAGTCAATAAAACACTTAAATATTTGGAATTAAATAACTACAAATCAATTAACATTCTTTCAAACTGATCTAGGAATCTTTAAGTAATTGGTGAATTTACATACATAAAAAAATATAGGATAAAATTTTACTACTGTCCGATAGTGAAAACTCGAAATCGGCTGGTGATAAAGTACTATTTTCCCCATGAAACTTAGGTTAATACGAAAAAGTGGACCTCCTATACATAAATGCCGATCAGCTGATTACAGTTTCTATGGGAGGTCAATATTTTTAATGTTTCGACCTATTTCCTTGGGGAAAATTGTTCCTTGTCACCAGCCGGTTCTGAGTTTTCGCTATTGGTCACTAGTAAAATTTCATCCTATATAGTTAACATTTACCTGGTATGCTATGTTGTGTGATCAAGTTGTATGGAATGAAACACCCAGCATTGTCTAACGACGTGTCAGGATTAGGAGGCGAGCGGTCGTCTTTGTCCTGAAGAAAAAAATATGTATGGTTATGGATTAAGTTGTACTGGTGAACACTGAACAGATTCTCTTTTATTCGCCCGAATACCGAAGTATAAAGACAATAAATTTATTGAAAAATATGACTTTCGGAGTTTTTTTTGGTATGCGAGTAGAAATCAGACGTATGTCGCGACCGAGCCGATACAGACATACAGTACGCGAATGAGTTCATGACCATGTTGAGGAATGCGGTAGTGCTGTGACTACAGATGTAAATCAACCGGTTTAAAACGTTTAAAACCAAATTTCGCGGTTTAAAACCTGAAATCAACCGTTTTCAACCGTTTAAAACTCGCCTACAAAAAAAAAAGTTCTGTGTTTTACATACACATACATACATACACAAATCACGCCTTTATCCCTTGCGGGGTAGGCAGAGCGTAAACAGCCGTAGGTACCTACAATACAGCCGCTATCGCCACGTCTGACTAATATTTCAGGGCCGTTGTAGAAAAATCGTGCCGAAATGCAAAAAAATTTTTGCCGAGTAGGTACTTAGGTATGAATTTTTGTATGGAACATCCAAATTATTAATATAACCCTGTATATACAAAATTCGGTGTTTCCAACGATTTTACACTGACTTGCTCATCATAGGTTACCTACGCTCGGGCCTCGGAGCGACAAACTAGGTAATAAACCCGCAAAATCACATCATTAATCCATTTCAGTGATCCTTACCTTTGTAATATTACGAAAATGTATTAAAATCAATAAAACATTGTTATCAACCATCCGCCGTTTTAAACCGAAAAAAACGGTTGTTTATGATTTAAAACGGTTCTTTTCGTTTAAAACGATTTGGTTGAATTGGTTTTAAACCGGGCTTACATCTATAGCTGTGACTAATTCATGTTGATGTCGATATCGAGAATTGTTGCCGAACAGTTCAGTTCAGACTACTCATAGTTATTAGTTAATGGGTTGTTTTTCCTACAATATTGAGTAGGTAGGGTATCGTTGAATAGGTCTTTATAAACTAAGGGCAGGTTTCTTTAAAACAAAGTAAGTAAAATGTATAAGGTCCTATTAAATTCACTGCAAATATTTTAGGGGCAGATCAAATAAAATATAAGCATGTACTAGGCAAATTTTTACAGAAATCTACACGCTAGTTTTCGAGAAAACTGCATTTAACTAAAAAAAACGAAACGCAAAAAGTGCACCCTGTTTGTCTTAGAAACGCACACTTCGATGAATTTAAATTACGCGCCAAACGCGCCGTGCTGTGATTGGTTGGTTGTTAGTGTGCGTGCCGTATAAGTGAATCATGTTTACATGGCGGAACGTCAGTTGGGTCAGTCAAAGGGTGTTCACATAATTAATTAAAAAGTTTGTTTGAAAATGAAAAAAAAAACTAGCGTGTAGATTTTTTTTTAAATGCCTTAGATGTTTTTCTTATACATATTTACGCATGCCCTTAAAATATTTGCAGTGAATTTAATAGGACCTTATATATGTCTCGAGACATTTGCTTATTAAAGGGGCCTTTTTAGCCATAGTTTGTTCGAACTGTAACTTCACTGTTTGTGAATAATATTAAAGAAGTATTTATGGTTTCTACACAAAACACAACACAACGACAAAATATCGACAACTTTGTGACACACTTTTTTCCCATCACTCGACTGCGGGCGAATGCGGGTAGTTGGGTAACCGCGGGGCGCGCCGCCCCCGCGCGCCTCCTCATTCCCCGATGGCCAAGAACTCATTCGCGTACTGTAAATATAGTCTTTTTCTTTTAGCTTTCTTATGAAAGTAACAAGTATAAGTACTGCCACTTACCCTAGGATATAACGTATTGGGTGGTTTGTAAAGAGGAGGTAACCAGTTCTCATGTCTCTTTCCTTTTGCTTGTATAAGAAAGTTACAAGTAAAAGTGCTGTCGCTTACCCTAGGATGTAGAGGTTTCGGTGCTTGGGTGGTTTCTGGTGTGGTTTGAATTTGCTACCTCTTTCTTTTTGCTTGATTATGAAAGTAACAAGTATAAGTACTGTCACTTATCCTAGGATGTAACGTATTGGGTGGTTTGTGACAGGGCGGCTATCAGTTGTCGTGTCTCTTTCCTGATGCTTATTTAAGAAAGTGTCAAGTATAAGTAATGCCACTTACCCTAGGATGTAGAGTGTTGGGTGGTTTGTTACAAGGAGGTAACCAATTATCATGTGGTTCGAATTTGCTGTCTCTTTTGTTAGTTTAAGAAAGTGACAAGTATAAGTACTGTCGCTTACCCTAGGATATAACGTATTTGGTGGTTTGTGACAGGGAGGTAGCCAGTTGTCGTGCGGTTCGAATTTGCTGTCTCTTTCCTTTTGATAGTTTACGAAAGTGACAAGTATAAGTGCTGTTACTTTGGCCGTCACTTAGCCTACTTTCCTGATGCTTGTTAAAAGTGACAAGTGTAAGTGCTGTCACATTGGCTGTAGCCTACTTTCCTGATGTTTGTTTAAGAAAGTGACAAGTATAAGTGCTGTCATCGTGGCTGTCACTTACCCTAGGATGTAGAGTGTTGGGTGGGTTGTGACAGGGAGGTAACTAGTTGCCGTGTGGTTCGAATTTGCTGTCTCTTTCCTGATGCTTGTTTAAGAAATTGACAAGTATAAGTACTGCCACTTACCCTAGGATGTAAGGTGTTGGGTAATTTATGACAGAAAGGTAACCAGTTGCTATGTGTTTCAGATTTCCTGTCTCTTTCCTTTTGCTTGTTTATGAAAGTTACAAGTATAAGTGCTGTCATCTTGGCTGTCACTTACCCTAGGATGTAGAGTGTTCGGTGGTTTGTGACAGGGAGGCAACCAGTTGTCGTGCGGTTCGAATTTGCTCGCGATCATTCTGGCGCCGAGACGCTTGTTGCGACCGAGCCGATATAGGTTCAGATTTGATACCTGGGAAATAAAACAAATGTCAGTTATTTAAAAAAAAAATCATATAATATCATTATCATAACATACAGTTATATGTAGTTACAAAAGAAAAATCACGTAAGGCTCAGATTCCCCACAAAAATAAATGTAGAAAAACATACTAATCTATCATTGGCACATAGCCAAAAACTGACACACAAAAAATGGTAATTTTACTCCTCCCTGGCCCAAAGTTGCCAAATGATTTAAATAGTCACGGGTAGAATGTTCCACCTAAAATTGAACCTGAACAACCCGCATTAGAATTCAGAACATTTGAAAAAATATCATAGTATTTTTTAGAGGTTTTAATATGTACCTGTTTGCTCCTCATATGACTAAGTTTCCCTTCATGGACGGTAGGGTGCGCGCAGTACAGATATGCAGTGATTGCGAATTTGAGAAAAGAGTCCCCTATGGTTTCAAGTCGTTCGAGATTTATACCATCGTTGGCGTTTGACATCGTTAGAGCCTGGAAAAGGTATACATGCTTAATTAAAACTTCACAAACACACACTAAAAGTTATAGATTAAGTTATTTTGCTCAACACTTATCCCAAGAAACAGATCGAAAATTAAGAGAAACAAGGCGACGTAGTGTTTTTGATCTCGGCTGAATCATCATCATCATCATCTTCCTGCCCTTATCCCAATTACTTGGGGTCGGTGCAACACGTTTCGTTGAACACAAAATCGTGTTGCAAAAGGATTTAGCTGAATTTTACGACCGGCCGCCTACCAGACGTCAACCCTCCTTGGGAATGCTTTTGTGGTGGATTAACCGCCACCATACGGTTGGCCGTGGCTGTATGGGTCGGGTTATCCCTTGGTCGCCTCTTACGACCCCCACGGGAAGAGAGAGGGTGGTGCTATTCTACTCTGCCGGCACCACACACCTCGGCTGAATACCTGTCGACTACGGCAATCGTGGTACCACTTAACATTCCCAAAGAGGGTCGACGTTAGGCAGGCGACCGCGAGTAAAAGATAGCCAAATCCTTTTGCTACAAGTATTTGTACTCTACAAAATATGTTGCGCCGACCGCAACTGATTTGGGATAAGGGCAGGCATTTGATTTGAATAAATGTTGTTCAGATCCGTTTAAAATAAGAACTAACCTGCAATATAACACTAGGACTGGGCCCTGGGTGTCCCTCCAAATCGGGCTGGTAGTCAAAATCGAAGTCTTTACCCCCGACCTTACTCTCCATGTAATAAGGCTTATATTCGCCCGGGTTGCGCCATTTCTCCACCTTTTTAAACATACAAATTGAAATAAATTATTCATTTCACATAATAGAAAGAAAAGTGGGTGAAATAAGTTTTTCCATAGTATCAATGGGGAATACATGGCGTAGTGGTTAGTATGACTGCCTGCCACGCAGAAGGTTCCGGGTTCAATTTCCGGTGGGGTCACTCACAAAGTTAATATTTATCACTTTGTGAATTTGTTCCCAGTCTGGTTAGGACATTGCAGGCTGAACCACCTGATTGTCCGAAAAGCAAGGTGGTTCCGTGCTTCGGATGGGCACGTTAAGCCGTCGGTCCCGGTTGCTGTCTATGATGGTGGTCGTTACGCAACCATGTCAGAGGCCTGCTTCTTTCAGTAGGCGGTTGAAAAACTCTGACACCAGGGTTCATCGGGTCGTTGAACGACTCGCTGTCCCACACGAAAAGAAAGAAGAATGGGGAAGAAAACTACAAATACTACCTTTTCCTTATAACTCTCAATGTTATCAAAACCTACATTGACAACTTTTTCGTTCACATAGTTAGGTGCGTCTATATCGACATCTATCATTGAAAAGCAGTGTAGTTTTTCAATCTCCTCTTTTGGTAATGATTTTTTTAGTTCTTCTAGTAGAAGCCTCTTGTTTTTTTCTATGTTTTCCAGACTGATTTGGCCATTTTCGTCAATCAGTTTCAAGTTTGTGCCGTATGGGAATATTTGATTTACTAAAGCAGCTGTGTCATCTTTGATATTGAGGTTTGATAGTTGATTTTCTATTTCGTTTAGTTTTTCATCACAACCTTTGACATTTGCATCTATAGTTTCTTCAACTATTTTATTAACAACTTTATCTATATTTTCAATATCTTTGGCACAAATAGCGTCTACTGTATTATTAACATTGTCTCCAGTTTGTTTGACTAGTGGTTCTTTAGCAGGCGGTGGCAGTATTTCAACTATAGTCTGATGCTGTTTTATTAAGAAACCATTTTGTACGATCTCCTTTTCGTGCTTGTCTACTGCTTGCCGAAATCTTTCTATGTACTGTAACAGAAAGTATACATACTAAATAAATTAAGAAAATCATATATTCAAAACAATCAAAGGGGTTTTAAAACTAAGATTCATTTATGGAGTTTTTTATTTTTAATTCTTAACAAAAAAATACATTTTACGCCGTGTGTGTGGTGCAGGCTTAGAATATCATCACCCCAGGGTGTCGTAAAAAGCGACTAAGGATTGAGCGATTTTAGAGTAGATGTGTATTGCAATTTTAGACGACAGGCTAACAAACTGTCACTATGGTGATACACAGTCTTCTGAATGACTCTCAATCTTTTGTCAAACGCAATTTTAGACGACAGGCTGACAACCTGTCTCTATGGTGATACACATTCTTCAGCATTAACTCTGAAACTTTTGTCAGACGTGGTGTAAATGGCCGTATTCACAGCCGTTTACTCTACAACAAACAAAGGCATGATATCATATGTATATACTGAAAAATTACCTCAACAGGCGCATTCCCTTCCCTGATCAGCTCCTCGTGAACCTTCCGATCCTGCGCATCATCAGCCTCATCAGGAGTGGGTGCAGGGTTGACCTTCTTCCGTTCAAGGTCGACCGCTTCCGCCTCGTGAGCGGTCTTGTATTCTATACGGACTCCCATTGCCACTGTTGGGTAGAAACACACACAAGTTACTAAAACTTTGAGACCATGAAAACTGCCGTGTTGGAGCTGGCAACCTTAGCGGGTTTTCATTGCCAAAGGTGTCTCTTAGGTGTTTGTATGATTTTGTTTCGTTCGCCGTTGAAACATCAAGCTGTAATATTTGTAACATTGTAATATTATGGATTATTATAGATATCATAGTAAGTTGTACACGTCAACTGCCCCACCTTATGCCATCTCACTACCCTAGGTCTGCTGTAAGAGATTTCTTTTTAGAAATAAGCTGGCCTGTTGTGTATTGTTCAATTTGTTAAGTCCTTTGTGTTTTATTGTGTACAATAAACGGTTAAGTACAAGCTGCTGGAAGGTGGAAGCCATATACTATAAATAAATTGGCGCGTCGGCTTAGGGTCATACGTCCATACCCAGAGTCTTTCTTGGTGCAGAGCTAAGCCTTAGCTATGCAGCGTGGGAACGCTGCAGCTTTATGGGGACTTTTGCTCCGGTGACGACCAGGTTCAGGTTATTCGACTGACTAGGGAATAAGATGTGACGTACTTGTAATGTAGAAACATTCGCTACAACATTTTTCGTTTCATTAACATTCGATATGGCATACCATCGATATTGTGTACCTGCGATTTAACGTGGCGGCCTTTAGATGAAGCGTCGTCGATTTTGCGACAATCCATGTAACGACCTTTCGATGTTATAATCTGGACCGAGCCTTATGAGGTAAAACTTTGTCAATGGGAGTTTAATCTATTGTCCATGTCAATGAAATACTTACCGTTAGAGTTTCTGCCGCTACAGAAACCGCTAGTGTCGTCGTCTTCGCTGACGTCAGAGTTCAAGTCTGAATCATCCGTGTCGAAGTCACTGGAAATACACACAATATAAACATTTTAAAATACCACAAAAAAAATGTAAATATCAGAATTGTTTTGTTTTAATCGGCATGTTCACTACTCAATCCGCGCGTCGACAGGATTAAAACAAAACAAAGCGCAAAGGTCTCAAACAAATGTAAAGATATATTATAACTAAACTTTGACATTGCTATATTTTAGACCAATCACAGAAGAAGGCACAGTCGAGAGCGGTGCCATTAAATCCCCAGTTTGATATCTCATTGAACAACTTCCGCTGATAAAGAATAGATCCGAATTGGTATCATTATTATGTTACACAGTTACATATAAGGAAGGTGTAAAAAAAGAATACTGCAAACATTTTAAGGGGTGAACTAGCCTATAAAACTGAACAACTTTCCCCAAGGAACATAGGCCGAAATATGAAAAAGAAAATTGGACCTCCATACAAATTGACTTGGTCGACTGGTTGGTATATTTTGTATGGGAGGTCCAAATTTAACTAACTCCGTTGACTCAGCGACCTAAAGAGAATTTTGGCCTCCGAAACGAGCTCCCACAAGGCTCAAATTTATTTTTCATAATTCGACCTATGTTCCTTGGGGAAAGTTGTTCAGTTTCATGGTCTGGTTCACCCCATAAAATATTGCAGTTGATTTTTTACATTCTGTATAGTAAACGCAAGTAATAAATACCTGGACATGTATGAGCAGTCGCTGTCCGCCATGCTGTATTTTCTCGACGGCTGAAACTGACTCTTCGGTTTCTCTATAGGATCGCACCAGTTAGCACCGCCTACAAAAAAACAAAACGTCATCAATTTAAGGTGTTAAAGATTGCTGAAAGTATTTCAAGGCGTGAATGAGCCAGCCGGTAAAATTGGACAATATTCCCCAAGAAACTTAAAATATAACAAATAACATTACCTATACAAAAAATAAAAATAAAATAAGTAAAAATTAAATATACAACAAAATTACACAGGAGTTTCTACTCAAAGAGTTATAATATTGTAGGTTTATTTCAAGACAGTGTAAAACGACAAGTTGTCAGACAAGAGACACAGAATAAAGAGTAATTTATAAAGTGGTAGATAATTTACAAGTAAAGAAACGTTATTTCAACTTAGCTACGGGCCCTGTACGTACATAACACTTGATGAACCACACCATAGAAACTTTCCCATTGTAACTTTGCATATTTCGGATAAAGTTATACGAATGATAATATTGTTGGACAATAATTACAAAACAAACACGTTTCACATTTTATTACCTACCCATACAAGTACCGAATTGTGTAAATAACAATGCAGTAAAGAACTCACCTGAAGCGGAAGTGCAGAACGTGAGGTTGGGCGGAAGTGGCTGCATGTAGTCATCATATTCGTCATCTAAAGGTATCGACGACGCCATTTCGTTACTCCAGGTGCCTATCTCGAACGCCTGCCAACAATTCATTCATTCATTAATATATGACGCCTATATCTTTCCCTTGACCAAACGTCTGAAAAAAAAACCCATCTGACAAAAGTTGGAGAGTCACTCTTTTTATTACTTATTTTAGGTATTACTTACATTTTCATTGCACTCCTTTTCTTGCAATATGTCGTTGATAGTCTTCTCTTTCGCATCTTCTGTTTGATCTTGTACATCTTCTTCTTTTTTATTGGCACTGTCTTCTTTCCTGAACGGAGAAACAAATGTTATGAGCTATTAATTTCAACGAATCAAAATTATCAGTATATTTAAATAGATCTGTGCCCGATGTTACGAAACAACAGGCTACAATTCTACAGGCGAAATTCGATGTACATTGCTTAGCCGGTTTAATATTGGGATAACAATGGCTACCCGACTACGCAATGTGCATCGAATTTCACCTGTAGAATTGTAGCCTGTAGTTTCGTTGCATAGGCCACAGATCTTTATTAAAATATACCTACAATGTATTTAAAGGAAGGCCGTAAGAAAAACTTTTCCCTAGCGATATATGACAGGAAACGACAAAGAAATCGACCTGTCATACCAAATCACGATCAGTTGACTGCTTTTACTATGGGAAATAAAATGTCTCATTAAATATAGGGTGAAATTTTACTAGTGACCGATAGCGAAAACTTTTAACCGGCTGGTGACAAGGAACAACTTTCCCCAAGGAACATAGGTCGAAATATGAAAAAAAAAGGAGATTGCCCATTTTTGTATGGACCTTGGACCAAACAGAGACCCGCATAGGGACATAGTGTATAATGTTCCTAAGACTAATACTAGTCTGAAACCCAAACCACATCAAAATCCGTCGCTGGAGTCTTGAGAAAAATGACACGATATTTCAAGTTTTCTTTTAACGAAAAATCATAGCCAACAGCTTATTTCTTAAATAAAAGACGTTAATCATTCAATCAATAAACCACTTTAATCAGTCTATTAGTTTCTGAACAGCTATTGCCACCGGTGTTACTCAGGGTGTCGTTTTATCCCCTTTTCTTTTATAGGGGCGTTGCACCAAATAGCGACCCGCATTGAGACATAGTGCATAATGTTCCTAAGACTAATACTAGTCTGAAACCCAAACCACATCAAAATCCGTCGCTGGAGTCTTGAGAAAAATTACATTATATTTCAGGTTTTACATTAACGAAAAATCATAGGCAACAAATAACTTATTTCTATTATAAGGGATGGTAATCATTGAATCAATCAACTATTTTAATCAGTTTGTAACCTCCTGAACAGCTATTACCACCGGCGTTACTCAGGGTGCCGTTTTATCCCCTTTTCTTTTGTACGGGCGTTGAACCAAGTAGCGACCCGCATTGAGTCACAGTGCATAATGTTCCTAAGACTCATACTAGTCTGAAACCCAAACCACACCAAAATCCGTTGCTGGAGTCTTGAGAAAAATTACATTACATTTCAGGTTTTCCATTAACGAAAAATCATAGCAAACAGCTTTTTTCTAGGTTTAGGTTTCAGACTAGTATTAGTCTTAGGAACATTATGTACTATGTCTCAATGCGGGTCGCTATTTGGTTCAACGCCCGTACAAAAGAAAAGGGGATAAAACGGCACCCTGAGTAACACCACCGGTGGTAATCGCTGTGTAGGAAGTAATAGACTGATTTAAGTGGTTGATTGATTCAATGACAACCATCTCTTATTATAGGAATAAGTTTTTTGTTGGCAATGATTTTTCGTTAATGGAAAACCTGAAATATAATGTAATTTTTCTCAAGACTCCAGCGACGGATTTTGATGTGGTTTGGTTTTCAGACTAGTATTAGTCTTAGGAACATTATGCACTATGTCTCAATGCGGGTCGCTATTTGGTTCAACGCCTGTACAAAAGAAAAGGGGATAAAACGACACCCTGAGTAACACTGGTGGTAATAGCTGTTTAGGAAGTAATAGACTGATTAAAGTGGTTGATTGATTCAATGACAACCATCTCTTGTTATAGAAATAAGTTTTTTGTTGGCAATGATTTTTCGTTAATGGAAAACCTGAAATAGAATGTCATTTTTCTCAAGACTCCAGCGACGGATTTTGATGTGGTTTGGGTTTCAGACTAGTATGAGTCTTAGGAACATTATACACTATGTCTTAATGCGGGTCGCTACTTGGTTCAACGCCCGTACAAAAGAAAAGGGGATATAACGACACCCTGAGTAACACCGCTGGTAATAGCTGTTCGGGAAGTAATAGACTTATTGGTTGATTGATTCAATGAATACCACCTTTTATTTTAGAAATAGGCTGTTGGCTATGATTTTCTGTTGATGGGAAACCTGAAATATAATGTCATTTTTCTCAAGACTCCAGCGACGGATTTCGATGTGGTTTGAGTTTCAGAGTAGTAATAGCCTTAGGAACGTTATGCACTATGTCTCAATGCTGGTCGCTATTTGGTCCAATTTGGGCAATGTCCTTTGGACCTCCCATACAAAATTGCCGATCAGCTGATTTGAGTTACTATGGGAGGTCAAAAAATTGATTTCGTATTTCGACCTATGTTCCTTAGGGAATGTTGTTCCTTATCACCAGCCGGTTCTGTGGTTTCGCTATCGGTCACTAGTAAAGTTTCACCCGATATATTTCAAAGGAAAAGTTGTTCAGTAAAATCAAGGGGGGTGTCCCTTACACCGCCTACATCCAGGAAGAGTCTACATTTTATTATATAGTACTTAAAACCAGAGTTGGACAAAAAGTTATCCGCGAATAAATCGTCCGGTGAATAAATTTTTCACGAGTAAAATATCATCATCATTGGCCTCATACGTCTGTGACAGACGATTTATTCAGTGTCTGAGGCAAGATTTTTCATGGCTGTATAAGCCGATACGGGAGCGGCATGACTTTCCGCACGCTCTACAAACGAAGGTGGAATTAGAGACTGGCACATGCATGTTTAGATGTCGTTTTTGCCTTTTGTTTGCGAGACCAGCGAACCAGGCATCATCGTGAGCTTTACGCCCATCAAACACACGCTTTCTCCATACATCCCTATTCTCAGCAAGCTTCTCCCAGCTTTGATGGTCGATGTCAAACGCAGCCATGTCCCGTTTGGCGCAATCTTTGAAACGTAGCATCGGTCTTCCAACTCCTCTTTGGCGTTAGCTACGGCGCCAAGCAGGACACGCCGCGGTAGACGCGAAGGTTCCATGCGGTACACATGCCCTAGCCACCGCAATCGTCTTTGCTTAAGCAAAGCGGTAAAGCTAGGTAGCTGTGCAATTTCTAGAACTCGCTCGTTTGTGACTCTGTCCTGCCAAGTTATATGCAAGATGTTTCTTACGCAGCGCATATGGAATGTGTTGAGTCGACGTTCTTGTTTTGCGTACGAAGTCCAGGTTTCAGCTCCATACAAGAGTATGCTTAAAACGCAAGTTTGGTAAACAATTATCTTGGTTTTTGTGGTCAGGTGTTTATTATTCCATACTCTTGTACTAAGCCTGCCGAACATGGTCGCCGCTTTGCCGATACGAGTATTGATCTCAGCATCGAGGGTGAGATTGTTCGACACAGTCGACCCCAAGTAGCAAAACTTGTCAACTATGTTCAAGGGAACGCCACCGAGCAAAATACGTGGTATTTCTCCACCTTGAGCTAGCACTACTGTTTTTTTGGCATTAATGGACATTGAGAACAGAGAATAGAGTAAAATATAGACCAATGGCAATGCCCCATGAAAATTTTTGAATCTTGTAATAACGTATATAGTGAATCTTGCATTTTATTTCTTGTTCAATTAAAAACTTACTCATTTAAATTGTATTTGCCGGACAATGCATGCGCGAATAATTTTTTGGCCCACTCTGCTTGAAACTAATTAGTAATGAAGGACAATGTCTTACTTTACTTGTTCGTCTTCTTTCTTATTTGTATCTTCTTCTATTTTCTTCTTTTCGTTTTTTTCTGAATCAGCACTGAGTACCTGTATCATATAATTCGTTACTATAACCTGGTCATACAAAGAAAGGGACCCAAAAGCTATACCGGGAGTAATAGAAAGGGTATAACAAGCCGAAAGGAGGTCAAGGTCTCATAAAACTGAACAACTTTCCCCATGGAACATGGGTCGAAATATGAAAAAAAAAATTTGGACCTCCCAAAGTAAAGCAGTCAGCTCATCGGCAATTTTGTATGGGAGGACCAATTTTTTTTTTCATATTTCGACCCATGTTCCATGGGGAAAGTTGTTCAGTTTCATGAGTACGTTGACCTCCTTTCGGCTTGTAATACCCTTTCCGTTACTCCCTGTATATCCATTATAGACATCCTATATTATGTACCAGATCGTTGGGCAAAGATCGTCACCGAACAATGGGTACAGACGTAGAGGTAGACACCGAAAACGTTGGAGAGACGATCTCGACGCCTACTTACAGGAGTGGATGACGGTGGCATTAGACCGAAAGGATTGGAAGATTGCGGGGGAGGCCTTTGCCCAGCAGTGGGATCTAGCAGGCTAATTATAATTAATATAATATTATGTATGTACCTACCTCAGCTAAACTCCAGCCAAAGTCCAGCGGTGGCCACTGAAAGCCCGGACGAGTGTTTTCATCAATCTTCGGAATGCCAAGACCGACGTCTATGGCCACCGAGCGACGGATTTCGTCCGCTATTAGTAGGGCGTTGATTCTGTAAATAATAAAGTCAGTAAGGCTTAGAATAGCATTACCCCAATTCCATTCGTGGGTGGGTGCCGACTGAGGGATATTTCTATCTTCCCTGTAAATAAAACATCCTAGTGAGTATGGCAATACCCCCCGAAAGGGGGAGGCCCATGTCCAGTAGTGGACTAATATGGCTGTAGTAGTAGTAGTAGCAGCTGTATTTGAGATGTTTTGAGTATGTTTGCTAAACAGGATGTAAAAAAAAACTGCAAATTTTTTAATGAGTGATCCAACCGATGAAACTGAAAAACTTTCCCCAAGGAATATAGGCCGAAATACGAAAACATTGTTGAACATCCCATACAAAATGTACCACCGACTGAGCTAATTTGTATGAGAGATCCAATTGTTTTCCATATTTTGACCAATTTTACTTGAGGAAGGTTGTTCAATGTCATAGGCCAGCTGGCATCTTAAACATACAAAATACAAACTAGTTTTAATTAGAGTTTGTGCATGTGTTTTTGGTATGGAATATTTGACGTTGTTTCAAGAATCTGGTAATCGTGGTTTTTAATATTTTTGGGTAGTTTTATGTGATTCTTACCTGTACAAAACACAAGGTAGCGCCACAGTAGCGAACCGCAGAGGAGCAGCGAAGGGGTGGACCCTGCATAGCTCCGGTACTAATATTTGCTTTTGATCCAGCCTGTCTCTTTTAGTGCGGTGATGGCGTTCAAGTTATAACAGGTAATTTTACAAGAATTTGGTTTGTTTTATGCATTTTCACGGTGTTTTTTTATAATATGGTATGTCTGTGTATGATCAAGTGTGTCTGGATATATTCAGGGTTATTTTAGATATTATTGTGTAATAAACTAAAAGGCACTCACCTATATAAAACACAAGGTAGCGCCACAGTAGCGAACCACAGAGGCGCAGCGAAGGGGTGTACTCTGCATAACTCCGGTACTAATATTTGCTTTTGATCTTAATTATGTTATGGGATGTTTGGGTTATTTTACTACAATTTTACAAACGTTTATGTGAATTTTCGGTAGGTATATTTCATATTATTTATGGCATATTTTTGTAATGTTTAAGTGTGTTTGTGTATTTTTGGTATGTTAGTGCCATTTTTAAGTAGTTTTTGTGCACTCACCTATATAATACGCAAGGTAGCGCCACAGTAGCGAACCACAGAGGCGCAGCGAAGGGGTGGACTCTGCATAGCTCCGGTACTAATATTTGCTTTTGATCTTAATTATGTTATGGGATGTTTGGGTTATTTTATTACAATTTTACAAAAGTCTGAATGGATTTTGGATATGTTTCATATTATTTATTGCATATTTTTGTATGTTTAAGTGTCTTTTACGTCCAGGGTATTTTGTATACTAGTGTGACTTTGAGTGAGTTAGTGATTCTTACCTGTACAAAACGCAGGGCAGCGCTACCGTAGCGAACCACAGAGGCGCAGCGAAGGGGTGGACTCTGCATAGCTCCGGTACTAATATCTGCTTTTGGTCCAGCCTGTCTCGTTTGGCGCGGCGATGGCGTTCAAGTTATAATGGGTCAATACAATTTTACAAAAGTTTGGTTTGTTTTTTGTATCTTCACGATGTTTTAGGCATATTCACGGTGTTTTAGGCATCTTCACGGTGTTTTAGGCATCTTCACGGTGTTTTAGGCATTACAAGGTGTTTTAATCATGTTCAGGGTTTTTTAGGGATGTTTTAAATTACGGTATGTCTGTGTATGATCATGTGTGTCTGGATACATACAAGGTTTTTTTGGAATCATTTTGTGCAATAAATTAAATGTCACTTACCTATATAATACGCAAGGTAGCGCCACAGTAGCGAACCACAGAGGCGCAGCGAAGGGGTGGACTCTGCATAGCTCCGGTACTAATATTTGCTTTTGATCCAGCCTGTCTCTTTTAGTGCGGTGATGGCGTTCAAGTTATAATGGGTCAATCAATACAATTTATTGGGTAATTTAAAATAGATTGGTTTGTTTTATTCTCTTCACGTATTTTCGGCATATTCACGGTGTTTTAGGCATCTTTACGGTGTTTTAGGCATCTTCACGGTGTTTTAGGAATCACAAGGTGTTTTAATCATTTTCAGGGGTTTTTAGGGATGTTTTAAATTATGGTATATCTGTGTATGTTCAAGTGTGTCTGGATACATTCGGGGTTATTTTGGATATTTTTGCGTCATAAATTAAAAGATACTTACCTGTACAAAACGCAAGGTAGCGCCACTGTAGCGAACCATAGAGGCGCAGCGAAGGGGTGGACTCTGCATAGCTCCGGTACTAATATTTGCTTTTGGTCAAGCCTGTCCCGTTTGGCGCGGCGAGTGCGTTCGGAGGAGACTGGTAATGCGACGCCCTTGCGGTTTACGTATCTGTGGTAGGGATGAATAATAAGGACAAAATAAAGACCGAGCGTGGCGGCGTCGTAGTGCGCCGTCAACGTGACAGCGTCGGGCATAGTATGGAGGGCGAGCCGCGGCGTGCCGTCCGGTCTTTCATCAAACCAGTCATTTTGACGGCGCACCACGTCGCATAAAGCTCAGTCTTTAAGGACACCTTACCTGATTTTCGTATTTAGAAATATTTACAAAAAATAAGAATATACAATAGTGTTTTTGGTACACAAACTTCACAGCACTGCTTTACATGATGATTCTTTTCACGATTATGATGACATTTCCGAAATTGTGGAAAAGACAACCATTCCATAAAAGATTAAATACCTAGTCAACCAAAATGTATGGAAGATCTGTTTATAATCATGAGTAGAATCATTTTGCAAAATTTGTTTTGGGCAAGAATGCAGTACAGAAGAAATGAATATACGAAAAATGTAGAAAAACTACAGCAAATCTTTAATTATAAAAATGTATTGAAATGTGTATTGTATAGGTTTCTATGTAAGTAACTCACCTAGGCGTAAGTAAATTCAATCTGTTGCTAGTATGGTCCACATCTAGCAAAGGTTGTTCAGTCTGCGTGAGTTGCACACCGTATTTCACCCTGTAAAAAACAATACAAGGTACTACCTGATTATAGAAGAGCGGACCCGAAATGGCAACATTATTGTTGACATCTTGCGCAAATGTCATGTAATATGACGGACGCAAACAATAATGCTGCCATTTCGGGTCACTTCATTTACTCGTTACATGAAATAATGTTGCCGTGTAATGCCGGCTTAGAATAGCATCACCCCAATTCTACCCGTGGGTGTCGTAAAAAGCGACTAAGGGATATTTATCCAGGGAATAGGCAGCAGCGTTCCCTGTAAATGCGACATCTTGGCACTGCGCTCGCCAATCCGCCTGCCAAGCGTGGTGAGTATGGCGATACCCCCCCATTAGGGGGAGGCCCATGTCCAGCAGTGGACTGTTGTGGCTGTTATGGTTATGGTATGAAATAATGTAATAGAAATGAAATAAGGCATTGGAGACAATGGAAAACTTTCTATTGGCAGTTAATATTTATAAAAATAAGGTTGTACCTGTAATATTCTCGGAAGGTGGTGTGAGTGGCGGACGGGAAGGCCGAATCAGGGGACAACTTCCAACATATCTCTGCTACTAGAAAGAACTGTAAAATAACACATATATCTTTGCTATATTTTTTGTGGTTTGATTAAAGATGATAATCGCCTACCGTTTTTCTTCGTTTCTTACAAGAACAAGGATTTTTTAGGGCTATCGTGTTTTCTTTTTTTTGTGTGGGACACTAAGTCGTCCAACGACCCTAAGAACCCGGGTGTCAAAGCTTTTCTCTGTCTACTACAAGTAGCGGGCCTCTAACATGGTTGTGTAACGACCGCTGTCTAAGTAATCAAATCACATAGATCGAAACATGAAAAAATAATTTGGAACTTCCATACTAGCTGAAATCAGCTGATCGGCAGTTTTGTATCTCCTCTGGAGGTCTAATTCTTTTTCATATTTTGACCTATGTTGCTTGGGGAAAGTTGTTCCTTATCACCAGCCGGTTCTGAGTTTTCGTTATCAGCCACTAGTAAAATATCACCTTGAATATCACCCTATATTTACCTGTGGTTGATCTTGATTCCTATACCACGGTGTAACAACAGCTTCTCTGTATGTGTCTGCATCGAAAACAAAAGTTTCTCCGGGCGCTAGTAGAGGGTTTTCCATCTTCTTCACTTCTCCACTTTTTTGGGGCTTCTTGTCTCCTTCTTTGGCTGTGTTAGAAACGGTTTAGTGTTATACTTGTCTAGTCCAGGTATTCATTGCGGACAAAATCCTAGAACTTTGTATCAGAAACACCACAAGAAACAAGATTTCTTCCAGATACAGATCAATATTAACAAAAAAAAAAACAGGAATCTTATTTCAAGAAACAAAGTTCCTAACAAATGTTGCCACGATATTTCCAGAAAAATTGTTTAAAATGCGTATTCATTGGGATCATTTCTGGGGAACTATTGTACATACATAAGCAATGTTTCGGAACTTTGTCCCAGAAATGTTCCCAAATGAATACCCACCTTCCAAGATAGTTTTGATATTCTTTTGAAACTAATATTATTAGAAGGCGTACGCAAACTTTGCAGGGTTGATATAACACTACTTGTAAAATCAAATACTTTGACTTGAATAAAACATCAAATGTATACAGTAGATTTAAAATATTGAAAAGGGACTCAAATATCTCATCACAACTCTACTGTACAGGTCTGGTATTTGCTCAACGCAGCGGTTTGACGTTTAGTTTATTTTATTTCCATTGATAATGAACATAGATACAAATATCACGCATATCCCTTGCGGGATAGGCAGAGCGTAAACGGCTGTAAAATCAGCCATTTACACCACCTCTCTCAAAAGTTTGGGGGCCATTTAAAAGACTGTGTATCACCACAGTGACAGGTTGTCAGCCTGTCACCTCAAATTGCAATTCACATCAACTGTCAAATCCCTTAGTCAGTTCTTACGACACCCACGGGAAAGATGGTGTGATGCTATTCTAAGTCGGCACCACACGGGGTTAATTAATTTTTATAATTAAACATGACAGAACCGAAATGGCAACATTATTGTTGCCATATTGCTCAAATGTCATGTAATATGAAAAAGACGCAAACAATAATGTTGCCATTCGGATCCCCTTTTTCTATGAACCAGGTAGTATCACCATAGTGACAAGTTGTCAATCTGTCGCCTAAAATTGCGATACACATTAACTCTCAAATCCCTTAGTCGCTTCTTACGGCATCCACCGCCATCATAATGGCGGTCGTTACACAACCAAGTCAGAGGCCTGCTACTTGCAGTAGGTGGTTGAAAAACTCTGACACCAGGGTTCATCGGGTCGTTGGACGACTTGGTGTCCCACTCGAAGAAGAAGAAGAAGATTGCGTACAGTGGACTGATATCAGTGAAAACAGTGGGCTGCTATATATGGAGACCTACCTTCCACATCACCCTGTCCTTGTTCCTCCTCATCGTTGGCCCATATGCTCGCTCGCTCTATCTCGGAATTCTTCTTCTCCTCCGTATGTTTGTAAATAAGTTCTAGGAACGCCCAATCGACGTCTATCTTAGTACTGCCATCCGGTCGTGTTGCTGATAAAGATTAAACATACAGTCGGTGAAACAGATACAACAAGAAAAAACTAGTAGGTAAACTAAATAACTAGTTTGACTAAAAGACGTTAGTCAAAACTGGTCTGATTAAAAGACGTTGGTCAAAATTGCTTCTGTCTGAAAGATGATGGTCAATTAATACTGCTATTGACTGAAAGATGATGGCCAATATTGCTTCTGTCTGAAAGATGATGGTCAAAACTGCTTCTGACTGGAAGACGTTGGTCAAAACTGCTTCTGCCTGAAAGACGATAGTCAAAACTGCTACTGACTGCAAAACGTTGTTAAAAATTGCTTCTGACTAACCAATTCAATTGGTTGTTCAAAACCAATTTTAACTGGAGCAAGTCGAAGCGACTTTTGTTTGACTGATTTTCTTAGTCAAAGCAAGTTAATATCTCTGTCTGATAGAAACTTCGGTCACGAAGTCTTATTTTAAAAAACCTTACTCACTTTTGATAGTAGGCACGATATAATAGTTGTTATGAGTAGATCCCTCGCTTTGAAGCTTCATGCCGCGACGTCTCACACGTAGAACTTCAGCAAATACGAATCGCATGAACCTAAAACGTACATTGATATTAATCGTTAATTTCAGACTTACTAGACAGATTTAAGGCGAGTGTAGCCGCAGAAAAAGTGCCACTTCACGAAAAAAAGATATCTCTTCATGAAAGCATTACATTAGAATATCCTTTGTCCAAGATTCTGGTGTTATTGGAAAGTTAAATTAAAACCTGTAAACGCCATAAAATATTAGTTATGGATGAAAGTGCCAAAACAGCCACTAAATATTGATACTATTTGTTGATTAAGAAAATACAAAAAAATTAGCAATGGCCATTCTAATGTGTTGTTTGCATAAAGATATATTATGTTTTTTCGAAAAGTGAAGCTTCTTTTGCGACTACACTCGCCTTAAAGAAGTGCTCAAGACATACAGGCGGAGGTAGTAATAGAGGCTAAATCGGGCGAAAGTTAAATTTAGGGCGACACTGCTATAGATTTCCTTACCATTATTATTTGAGTAGAAGGGGTTAATCCTGTTCAGACCAACAGCCACGACCTTTTCAGATATATTGTGGCTGCTTTCTTTACCATGGAAAAGCATCTAATAAAAGTGCAATCAGATAGCAACGGTTGAAAATGCTGAGCGAACCACAATATGAACATATTTGGTAATATTAGTTACCTGCGCACCAAACGCCCTCTAGTGGGTGACATCCGTACATCGGCATCGGGTACATATTCCACGGACACTCGCACTTCGCCAGACCGAGTGTAAACGGGGAACGCAGGGATTTGCAGGCTGGAACATAATTATATTTGGATTTTTAATTAAACATTCACTTATTTTCGAACTAGGTTTTGATAAGTTTTACTCATTGATCAAGTTAGCTTGGAGGAGGCGGATTTGCAGGCTGAAAATAATAAAATTTGGAAATTATACGTCCAGTTATTTTTGCACTAGGTTTTGATAGGTTTTTACAAACTGAAAAGTTAGCTTGGTGGAGGAACTAATCATATCTGTCATACTGAACATTATACCACAAAATAAATGGCCGGAAGTATGTGGCCGATGGGGCTACCTTTTTAAATTTTTAACACCGTTTGCCAAGGAACTTCCGGCAATTTTAGTGTACCTGTACACTTATCTTCATATTCCTTACTTATAAAGCGCTAAATGCTGCAATGAGTTTTGTATTCGTATCTTAAGGCATACCCCAAAATAAGTACCGGATTTTCCAACTTCCGGCCAATTCGGGTTGTGATTCTTCTGATACTTGCTTAGCACAACTTTTCCGACATGCTGCCATGCATATCATATTGATGTCATGTGACGTAGGTCTTTCCTGGATGGGCGACGGACTATAAAAAGAGCGGCTGGTAGCGACTGGATGACGAAAACGGGAGACCGTGCCTTGTCACTTACCCTGGGGAAAGCCTACGACCAACAGTGGACTGCTATGGGCTAATGTGATGATTATTTTTAATATTTCTACGTACTTATCTGGTTCTTCCCTGGCCATGAGTATGCCTATAGCTTGAGTGGCGTTTTGAGGCGCGTGTAATCTTCTGCCTCTGGTGTTATATCGCTCGGGTAAAGCGCACCACAGTTTTGATACTATCGCGTATAGCATGTTGCGTTTGTGCCTGAAACAAATCAAATTTTCCATCCAAGTGTTCACATCTTCCTGTCCTTATTCCAAATTAGTTGGGGTCGGCGCAACTCAGAATATCAGAGCAAGCTATAGAGTGCTCTTACTGTCAAAACGTAAGCAATTGCTCCATAGATACCGATATCAAATGTATGAAGTTATAGAGGTTCAATCGTGTTTTCACTGGCGTTATGCTACTGATACTTTCACTCTATAGCTTGCTTATATATTACTCTAAGGTGGCAGTATTCTTAGCCACTACCACACGGTTTTTTTTAAACGAGACGTCAAGGCACCGTGTTAAACTTAATATCAAGTAAGTAATAATAAAATTTCTTACCAGGTTTCTTGACAACATCTGTTGGCATATTCTTCGGGATCGGTTCAACTTTTTCTTTTTCAATCTCTGTATCGCTCGTGTCGACCACCGGTTGGCAATCCGTGAACGCCCATGCTGTCTGTGAAAACGTATAACATGCAACATTTATGACAATAAGAATTTTTTTTTTTACTATCTTAGACTATAAAATATAACCCTTAGCACTATATGGATATAGCACTATGGCGCATCTGGCAGACTGCCGTTCCGGGAAGGAAAAAACTTCCTTAAACTGGCAAATTCTCGTTTCGGGATTGAACAGGGGTTTTGCTTGTATGGTGAATCCGTCAGATTCCCGTTTCGGCAATACAAAATCTTCCTTTAAATGAAATGAAGAGCCATTTTATTTGCAAAATTATAAAATGTGGCGGTTTTTAAAGGCGGCAAAAACCACTGACAAATGTTAAAGCTAGGAATTGACATTCCCGATTCGGGAGTTTGCTATACTAAGGGATACGAGTAAATATACATATATATAAATAATGTCAAAATCTCACCCGTTTGTAGTAGTACTGCCTGCGTTTAGTAGTTCCAGGGCGAGCGCTATCGTTCGGATCGTTAAAGTCAAAGTTGCTTGCACTGTGTAGCTCCACTGCCTGAATAAACAATGTCTAAATCTCACCCGCTTGTAGTAATACTGCCTGCGTTTGGTAGTGCCCGGGCGCGCGCTATCGTTCGGATCGTTGAAGTCAAAGTTGCCCGCGCTGTCTAGCTCTGCTGCCTGAAAATAAAAACCGGTTAATTATGTATATGTATGTTGCAGCACGAAGGTAAAATTAGGATTTTGGCCAAATACCGGGATATGACAAAATCGTAGGCGTTGTTAGGCCATCGTTCTATCATTTCGGCCAAAATCGGGCAAATGGAAAAATTGTAGACCTCGATCAGCTATAGTCCGAAGCAGATTCAGGCTTTGTATAGGTTTTTAATTTAATTATTAGTATCATACGACACCCGCGAGAAAGATATGGGGTGATGCTATTCTAAGCCGGAACCACACGGCGATTATTTTACCCTACCTTGAATCCTTCCTTCCCAATAGGCATAAGTTGATCGTCGAATTCACCACTCCGATGTAGTATTCTACACGCTTGCAGCGCCTTTTGTAGGCATGGGGTGATGCTATTCTAAACCGGCACCACACGGTGATTATTTTAACCTACCTTGAATCCTTCCTTCCCGATAGGCATGAGTTGGTCGTCAAGTTCACCACTCTCTTATCTTCATAGTCTAATAAAACATGGTCTTACATTCCCAGAGAAACACTTGCCTACGTCACTAGTATTGCCACTTAATTTCAATAAAATACGTTATGGGGTAAATTCAATCTCAGAAAAGCGAGCTAAAATATTTCTTAATAATTTTATAATTTAGATTTACGTGTGTATTAACTTGAACTTTACAACAACACTTAAATTGTATTTATTAGTTAACAGTATCTTATATGATATGCAAAAAAAATCATTAGAGTGGGTAATTTTGGTAACCCACAAGCATGATGACGTAGGCAAGTGTTAGTCACGTGGTTCACGAGTCTGGGAATGGAATACCAGGCGGAGTATCTTATTATACCATGATTATCTTAACCTACCTTGAATCCTTCTTTCCCTATAGGCATCAGTTGATCGTCGAGTTCACCGCTGCGATGCAATATCCTACACGATTGCAGCGCCTTTTGTAGGCATGGGGTGATGCTATTCTAAGCCGGCACCACACGGCGACTATTTAAACCTACCTTGAACCCTTCCTTTCCAATAGGCATAAGTTGGTCATCGAGTTCACCGCTCCGATGCAATATCCTACACGCTTGCAGCGCCGCCATGCGGCGGGCGAGCGCTTTTGTAGGCATTGGGTGGCCCTGATAAAATAGAAGAACATTACATTATTATTTTTAATTCGAAAATTATGCAAGTTTTCCAATAATTGTATACCTAACACGGGAATTGTTTTAAAATTTGGTATTTAATTAGATTAGAAGGCACAACAGTCCACTACTGGACATGGACATTCCGCTGCGCTTTCTGTTGCCGCTTTTACAACAAATACTAAAAATTATAATGAAATAAAATGTTAAGGGAGGCTCGCATGCAATAAAACGTGATTTTATCTCCGATTTTAGCTATGATCATAATAGTTAGACAATTGAATTTTTCACAGAATATGTATTGCTATTGCCACTATGACAACAAATACTAAAAAGTAGAATAACATAAAAATTAAGGAGGGCTCCCATACAACAAACGTGATTTTTATGCGATTTTTATACAAAATGGTACGGCACTCTTGTGCGCGAGTCCGACTAGCACTTAGCCGTTTCTTTTTTAATTATTTCACTATTTAAAAAGTTATGCCTAAACGACACGATAACCTACCTAACATCAAAAGGTTAATACGAAACACTCACCAATATTATGTTTTACTGGACAATTTAATGGCAATCTCAGCGTGCAACATAAACTGGTTGTTTCCCTGTCGAATTTCTAATAGGAATAGAACTTTCTAGAAGAATAATAGAACTTTCGAGAAGAAGAATAGTGCCTTTCTAGAAGAGTAATAGAATCTTCTAGAAGAGTAATAAAACCGTCTAGAAAAAGAATAGAAACTCACCACAATATTATGTTTTAATGAACAATTTAATTAAAGGCAGTCTCAGAGTGCAGACATAAGCCCTTTGTTTTTCTGTTGAATTTCTAATAGGTAGTTGCACTTCTAGAAGAAGAATAGAACCTTCTAGAAGAAGAATAGAACCTTCTAGAAGAAGAAGAGAACCGTCTAGAAAAATAATTGAATCTCACCACAATATTATGTTTTACTGGACAATTTAATGGCAATCTCAGCGTGCAGACATAAGCTGTTCTGTAGAAGAAGAATAGAGCTTTCTAGAAGAGGAATAGAACCTTCTAGGAGATGAATAGAAACTTTTAGAAGAAGAACAGAACCTTCTAGAAGAATAATAGAACCTTTTAGACAGAGAACAGAACCAAAGAAGAAAAGAACCTTAAAGAATAATAGAACCTTAAAGAATAATAGAACCTTCTAGAAGAACCATAGAATCTTCTAGAAAAAGAAAAGAAACTCACCACAATATTATGTTTTACTGGACAGTTCAGTGGCAGTCTCAGAGTGCAAACATAAGCCGTTTGTTTTTCTGTTGAATTTCTAATAGGTAATTGCACTTCTATAAGAAGAAGAGAACCTTCTAGAAGAAGGATAGAACCTTCTAGAAGAAAAATAAATACATCTAGAAAAATAATAGAACTGAGAGTATATGATCTCTGATCTCTCCGGCCGGTTTCGGCCATGGCGACCCCTTCTGCTCCTGATCAAGTCGGCGCTGATGCGCCCGCAGGTGGCTGTTGTAGCCGATTTTGGCAGTAAAATCCCGTGCACATTGTGGGCACGTGAGTTTGCCATTGATACATAAGCAAGCAAACTCACCACAATATTATGTTTTACTGGACAATTCAGTGGCAGTCTCAGCGTGCAGACATAAGCCCGAGCATAAGCCCTTTGTTGTTCTGTTGAATTTCTAATAGGTAGTTGCACTTCCAGAAGAAGAATAGAACCTTCTATAAAAGAATAGAATCTTCTAGAAGAAGAATAAAACCTTCTAGAAGAATAAAACCTTCTAGACAAAGAATAGAACCTTCTATAAGAAGAATAGAACCGTCTAGACTAAGAATAGAAACTCACCAGGATATTATGTTTTACTGGACAATTCAAATAACCTTTTAGAAAAAGAATAGATCCTTCAAGAAAAATCATAGATACTCACCACAATATTATGCTTTACTGGACAATATAAAGGCAGTCTCAGAGTGCAGACATAAGCTGTTTGTTTTCCTGTTGAATTTCTAATAGGTAGTTGCACTTCTAGAAGAAGAATAAAACCTTCTAGAAGAATAAAACCTTCTAGACAAAGAATAGAACCTTCTATAAGAAGAATAGAACCGTCTAGACTAAGAATAGAAACTCACCAGGATATTATGTTTTACTGGACAATTCAAAGAACCTTCTAGAAGAAGAATAGAACCTTCTAGAAAAATAACAGAAACTCACCACAATATTATGTTACACTGGGCAATTCAGTGGCAATCTCAGAGTGAAAACATAAGCTTTTTGTTTTTCTGTTGAATTTCTAATAGGTAGTTGCACTTCTGGAAGAAGAATAGAATCTTCTAGAAGAATTATAGAACCTTCTGGAAGAAGAATAGAACCTTCTAGAAGAAGAATATAACCGTCTAGAAAATTAATAGAAACTCACCACAACATTATGTTTCACTGGGCAATTCAGTGGCAGTCTCAGCGTGCAGACATAAGCTTTTTGTTTTTCTGTTGAATTTCTAATAGGTAGTTGCACTTCTAGAAGAATAGAACCTTCTAGATAAAGAATAGAACCTTCTAGAAGAAGAATAGAACTGTCTAGAAGAAAAGTAGAACCTTCTAGGAGAAGAATAGAACCTTTTAGACAAAGAATAGAACTTTCTGCAAGAATAAAAGAACCTTCTAGAACAAGAATAGAACCGTCTAGAAAAAGAAAAGAAACTCACCACAATATTATGTTTCACTGGACAATTCAGTGGCAGTCTCAGCGTGCAAACATAAGCAGTTTGTTTTTCTGTTGAATTTCTAATACGTAGTTGCACTTCTAGAAATAGAATAGAACCTTCTAGATAAAGAATAGAATCTTCTAGACAAAGAATAGAACCTTCTAGAAAAAGAATAGAACCTTCAAGAAGAATAGAATCTTCTAGAAGAACAAGAGAACCTTCTAGGAGATGAACAGAACATTCTAGAAGAAGAATAGAACCTTCTAGAAGAAGAACAGAACCTTCTAGAAGAACAATAGAACCTTCTAGAAGAAGAACAGAACTGTCTAGAAAAAGAATGTTAACGTCTATATAAAGACTAGAAACTCACCACAATATTATGTTTTACTGGACAATTTAACGGCAGTCTCAGAATGCAGAAATAAGCCGTTTGTTTTTCTGTTGAATTTCTAATAGATAGGCAGTTGCACTTCTAGAAGGAGAATAGAACCTTCTAGACAAATATAGAACCTTCTAGAAAAAGAGAAGAAACTCACCACAATATTATGTTTTACTGGACAATTCAGTGGCAGTCTCAGCGTGCAGACATAAGCTGATTGTTTTTCTGTTGAATTTCTAATAGATAGGTAGTTTCACTTCTAGAAGAAGAATAGAACTTTCTAGAACCTACTAGATAAAGAATAGAAACTCACCACAATGTTATGTTTAACTGGACAGTTCAATGACAGTGTCAGAGTGCAAACATAAGCCGTTTGTTTTTCTGTTGAATTTCTAATAGGTAGTTGCACTTCTAGAAGAATAAAAGAACCTTCTAGAAGAAGAATAGAACTGTCTAGAAAAAGAATAAAACTTAGAATATATATAAGCAAGCTAAAGAGTGCGCGTAAGGCCCCGCGCCGTACTGTCAAAGCGTAAGCAGTTGCTCTATAGATACAGACGTCAAATGTATGAGAAGTTATAGAGGTTCAATAGTGCTGTCACTGGATTTTTGCTACTGATAGATAGAGAAGTTGTGTGCAGTCTGCACTGCCAACTGTTCTAACTTTTTAGGCGCACTCTATAGCTTGCTTATTACCATAAGGAATAGAAACTAACCACTATATTATGTTTTACTGGGCAATTCAGTGGCAGTCTCAGCGTAGAGACATAAGCTGATTGTTTTTCTGTTGAATTTCTAATAGGTCTAGAAGAAGAATAGAACCTTCTAGAAGAAGAATAGAACCTGCTAGGAAAAGAATATAACCTTCTAGAAAAATAATAGAAACTCACCACAATATTATGTTTCACTGGACAATTCAGTGGCAGTCTCAGAGTGCAAACATAAGCCGTTTGTTTTTCTGTTGAATTTCTAATAGGTAGTTGGACTTCTTCGATCCACCATTGCGGAGCGAGGCGCGTGAATGTGTCTGACGGGAGTTTGCCGCAGTATCTGGAAATTTAAAACACCTATATTACATAAAAATCGTGAATACCCAAATTTTAAAACACTTCTAGTGCTAGGTATACAATTTTTGGACAACTTGCAAAATTTTCCACCACTGGCTAGATTTGAACCAGCGACCTTCGCCATTGTCATCGAAAGTCGCCAGCATAGATGGCGAAAGTCGGTGGTTAAAATCCAGCCTGCGGTAGAAATTTTGCAAGTTTTCCAAAAAATTTATACCCCATATCTTTCCTTTCGGTTTCGTAAGAAGCGATTAAGGGTTTTGAGAGTTGATGTGTATTGCAATTTTAGGCGACAGACTGATAACCTGTTACTTGGTGATACACAGGCATCTGAATGACTCCCTTTTCAGACGTGGCGTAAATGGCCGTTTTTAAGGCCTTTTTTACGCTCTGCCTACCCCGTAATGGGTATAGGCGTGATGTTTGTGTATGTGTGTGTGTGTGTGTGTGTGTATTACGTAAAAACGAAATGGCATGAATTTTTATGCACAAAGTAAAGAAATCTTACCTGTTTATAAGAGCAATAGCTGTACTTAAATCCACACTAGCTATATTGTCTTCAATTTTATCAGATTTCTTAATTTCTGCACTATTATTCACATTTATATTGGGACATACTGTATCTATGTTAGGTTTGTTATTATCACATTTATTTTCATCACTTTTATCTTCACTATTTTTGTTATCTTCACTATCATTTGTCATTTTAATTTCACTATTTTCAGTTGGAACTTCGTCATCAGCATTTTTACTGACAAGATTTTTAATTGCTATTTTGACATTCGTTTTTATACTGTCAATATTCTCAGTTGCTATTTTATCATTAGTATTTTTACTATCACAATTTTCAGTTGCTGCTTCGTCGTTGGTACTTTTACTGTCAGTACGTTTAATGAATTCTTTGTCATTGGTATTGTTACTGTCGTGATTTTGAACTATTATTTTACCACTAGCATTTTTACTGTCATCATTTGCAAATGTTACTATTTCACTTGTATTTTTATCACTCGCTTTGTTTGTATTGTGTTTTTGTTTGGATGTTGCTATCTCGCTCGGCGCGTACGGCTTGACGAGGTGTGTGAGCGAGTCAGCATGATCTTCCTCGCTTTGCGGCGGCTCGTCTTGGATACCGCAGCCGCATTTTCGGCTGATTATCTGTTGGTGAAAAGATTGATATCAAAATTATAGGAAAGGAGAACATTACAGCATATCTTAAGGAAACAGCGCACGGGGCGACTTTACGGATGGCTCACTCAGTACTAGCGACGATTTTGACGCTTTCTGTCTTAACTGGAATCTCAGAAGAACTCAAGGTGACTAAGATGATAATTGCCACGAACGTCATATTTCTTGGATTAAAATAGAAACCCTGGCTATAGTCCGACAAGCTCGTGCGCGACCCTCCTGTGGGGTACAGACGGTGGGGGGGCGAGGAAGCACGTCATTTTTATATGACGTGCGGCGAGGATGCGCGCCTCTAACTTCCCCGCTACACCTCCCGCTACCCGCTGACATCTCCCTCCCCAACGTCTGTCACCCCTAGGGAAGGTCGCGCACGAACTTGTCAGACTATATATCCGTGAAGCCAGTCGCTATCGCCATGTTTGACAAACATTTCAGAGTCTTTGAGAGACAGGTTGTTTAACGACGCCTCTTACAATACAAATATAATAGTCCGGTACGGCTAGCTTTTCACGTTTTAATAATATTAGGGTCGTTTATTTTTGGCTCATGGTTTCTGGTTTTATACTAACCTGATCCAGCTCTCTATACACGGCCACGTTGTGTAATAATCTGCTTGTATCCTCTTCTTTGGTCAAAAGCGCACAAGTGGCCCTAGGCGCGCGCGCTCGGCTGCGACAAAGTCCGTACGATCGGTATCTGCAAATAATACAAATAAAATAGTTATTTGTTCAACAAGAAAGCAAAGTTGATTTTTGCTGCGAGTGCTAATTTTGAAACCCGAGGTAGCGAAGGATACTAAAATTGAATCACGAGCGTAGCGAGTGATTCAAAAGTAGTATCCTGAGCTCAATGAGGGATTCAAAAGCACGAGTTGTAAATGTGTTTGCTTTCGTGTGGTACACACAACTTTTCACCTCTACCAGTAAGAAAATTGTGTTTTTTAAAGTTTTTGTTCTTTATGGCTAGGCGAAGTGTGTGACTACACTGCCTAGTATTTAGTCTATAAATAATCCCGCCAAACAACAAGTTGAGAAATGTGATTTGAATTTCGAACGATGGATAAAGAAGACCTTTGCCGACTAAATTTACGCAACAAAATTGTTCTTTTCAAGCTGGTGAGGTGAAAAATAAAAAAACACCTATGCGGTGATGCTATTCTAAGCCGGCACCAGACGGCAATAATATCCAGTGATAATATTAAAGTACTCACGAGGCTGGCACATCCCATCTGAGTACTAGATTGCACCTCGGTAGATCGATACCTTCTTCCAAAGCTGATGTAGCCAGCAAGAGATTACATTCGTGCATACGAAATCTAAAAAAGAAACAAATGTATAAAAAACTGCATAATTACACCGGTCTAAATTCTATTGTCATTGTAAAATCTATAAAACATGCTTCTCCTAAAATATCAAAATGTAAAGTAGGAAATGAGCGAGTTTAAACGACTTTTCACTAATAATGTTTATCACTTACTTATTAAAAAGGTTTAATCTTAATTATGCACCTTAAAAACTACCATCTTAATAATAATGGCATATGTTTGACACTTTTTTCTTTTTTTGTAATTAAGTAACTAACTCCGTTGACTCAGCGACCCAAGTTTTTGTAATTCAGTAAAATTATTTTATAACTCACTTTTTGAGCACATCTTCTTGCTTCTTATTCTGCCTCTGACACTCGGAGGGTACGGTGCGATCGGCGGGCTGCTCCGCACAGCAATATTGCGAGCAGAGATAGGAAAGCTTCGGGTGCGAACGAGACATGTCCTGAAATCAGACGAAATACATGATGCTATAAATGAATGATATGAACGAATATAATCACGTTTTACTTTAAGTACGGATTGGTAGGTATTGTACTACTTACTACGGGTATAAACAGAGTGTTCTTGTATACACACTCTGTTTATACTTGTATACAGTTTGTTTGGATAGTGACTGTGCAAACTCATAGTGCGAGCTTTAGGCATGAAACTAAACTATTCCAAGTAACATTTTTTTAAGAAACAATGAACGATATTGTTCCTTCTATTTAAACGTTACTCCCTCCCTTGCTTTCCTGATTTGTGTTATTGTACCTATATTCTAAATGCGTGTTTTTGTATATTGTAAAGGCGTGTTGTATTTTGTAAATGAATGTTCTTGTTTATTGTAAATGCGTGTTCTTGTATATTGTAAATGCGTGTTCTTGTATATTGTAAATACGTGTTCTTGGATTTTTTAATTGAATGTTCTTGGCAAAGGCGTGTTGTTGTATGTTGTGAATGCGTCTAATTGCATATAGTCACTGCGTGTTATTGTATATTTTGAATTCGTGTAGTTGTATCTTGTAAGGGCGTGTTCTCGTATAATAAGTGCGTGTTCTTGTATATTGTAAATGCGTACTCTTGTATGTTGTAAAGGCGTGTTCTTGTATAATAAAGACTTGTTCTTGTATACTGTAAATACCTGTTTTTGTATCTAGTAAAGGCGTGTTCTTGTATACTGTAAGAGCGTGTCCTTATATCTTGTAAATGCGTGTTTTTGAATAAAGAAACTCACCACAATCAACATGAACATGATTTTCGCCATCAATGGTTCCTTCATGAAGACAATACCAAATAAAAATCCGGGTTCTGATTTTGTTGTTGGTGTCGCGGCTTTGTGTGATGTAAAGGCGTGTTCTTGTATCTTGTAAATGCGTGTTCTTGTATCTTGTAAAGGCATGTTCTTGTAACTTGTAAATACTTGATTTGTATATTGTAAAGGCATGTTATTATATTTTGTACATAAATGTTCTTGTATCTTGTAAAGGCGTGTTCTTGTATATTGTAAATTCGTGTAGTTGTATCTTTTAAGGGCTTGTTCTTGTATATTGTAAAAGCATGTTATTGCTATCTAGACACACGGCAGTGTGTCCGCCAAGTTCGAGCAAAAAAAGCGACACACCGGCCATGGGTTATATTAAAACTTACCACAATCAACATAAACATGATCTTCGCCATCAGCGGTTCCTTCATGAAGACAATGCCACACAAAGAGTCCGGGTTCTGGTTTTGCTGTTGGTGTCTCGGCTGGTTGGGACGCTGCGTGCGGCCGCGGCCGCGGTTGCGGTGGTTCGGGCGGCGGGGGAGGCCTGTGAACATACAATTTGAGAATTAAAAATACAGATTATTATCATCATCGTCGCATCGTCGTAAAGCAACTGCCTACGGCGCTTAGGCTCCACGTTCGATTCCTGATGGGCGATCACAAAGCTGATATTTATTAGTTGAATTTGTTCCATGTCTTAGAACACTGCAGACTGAGCCTGCCACTTGCTACCTCACTGTCTGTAAGAAAAATGGTTCATTGCTTCCCAGGGCACGTTAAGCCATCTCGCTCTCGGTTGCTGTCTGATAACTTAGAAGGCGCTCGTACCAAAAACCATGTCAGTGGCCTACAAGTAGTAGGCGGTTTTAAAATCTCTGACACCAAGGGTCATCGGGTCGTTCGTCGACTCTTTGGCCGATATGAATTAAGCGTTTTGAAGCTATTACAATTGAAGCTCACAGACTTACCTAGGACGCCTTTCTGGTCTGCAAGAGTCTTTTGGGGGCTCTGAGGATTACTTGTGACTTTTTGGAGATTTTCCGGGTTCTGACATTCAACTGTAGGAGTTACTTCTACGTTTTTGACGTTCTGATTTTCTTGACCAAGTTCAGAAATGTTCTCATGTTCATTTACTTTTCCATCAATTTCGCCGTCAGTTTCGTTCTCCATAGATTGTATAACTTCATCAAGCTCTTTCAAATTAGCCTCATACGTGTTGACTTTATCTTCAATCTTGTTACTTAGCGATATAAAATCGCATTTCTCTATAGCTTCCAACAATTCATTCGTTTTACTGGAAGTTTTACTTTCAGACTTATTTTCTTCATTTGGCACCGACTCATTATTTTTAGTATCTTTTGTCTGTTGAGACTTTAAACTTTCATAGTTTTCCGGGCAGAATTTTTCCAAAATTTCCGCGAATCTAAGCACTTTCGGTGTGCAAAATGTTTTTATTTTCTCCCAATCTGACTCGTATTTTGAGAAGACTAGATCGGCGTAACATCTGATCTTTACAAACACTGTCGTGCACAGACATAGTAGTAAAAAATGTCTTTCGTATGGAACTTTTATTTTTAGTTTCTCTAGTTTGGTTAGCAGCGAAAATGCTGCCTTATCGGCGGCGTAGGGCCCTGAAAATAAATTCCCAAATGTGTTTTAGAAAAAATAAAATACGCATTTTACTCGCATCACAGAGCACCACATCATCACATCTAAGTACTTATATATGGTGAAATTTTACTAGTGACCGATAGCAATAGTAGGTTGTTGACGAGGACGGAAAATAAGACTTTGATTGACGAGTAGAGTTTGAAGTCCGAGCCGCAGGCGAGGACTTTAATTATACGAGTCTAGCAAAGTCATTTTCCCCGATGCTTACATAGTGCTTTTCTCAAAAAATGCTAGGAAATGATAAAGATTTTAATTTATTTTATAGTAATTTGATATAAAAAGTTGTTTTACTGATTACTAAGTCAAGATGTGGATTTGGAGTTATTCTTTTTTTATTTTGTAATTTCTGAACGATTTCAATATCGCAGACAATGTCAAACTTTCTGGATTGTTTTTTTGAAAGAAATTGTCATATTTCCTAGCATGTTTGAGAAAAAAATCTTTTGAGGACAAAATTAACTTATAAAACTAACATGCTTTTTGCTAGGAAATACATAATGATGGCATCTACAGAAGTCAAAACTCTAAGTTAAACATTGTTTTTCTATTCTAACAATTTTAAACTATAGTAAACTTTAATGAAACTAGTATTTTTGCTTAGGACAATGGTTTAAAGCATTCAACTTTTGAAAATATTTTATTTATTTCCTTTACTGTCTACCTCTCCGACAAAGAGGCGTGATGTATGTGTGTATGTATTTTATTTTAATATTTACTTTTATTACAATATTATTAAGTTTGTTAGATCGGTGCTAACCTTAACCCAGTGGACATGAAAGAGACAAAAAATCAAATAGTTTAATGTTTATAACAGACATGTAACTCACCCAATTCGTCCAGAACGTATAGAAACTGATTGAATATCTGCTTCGGTTCTATCACCGGGTTTGGGATGTTCATAAACTCCTCGTACAAATCTTCACCATATATCTCGGTCGGGTCGTATCTGAAAATATAAACATGTATGAAAGTACACGATGTAAAAGATAAGGCCAATGAAACGAGATAAGGAATGTAAAAAATATCATCTTTTTCATGCATATCTACTTTTTTTGGTGATAAAAAGTAGTCCATGTTACTCAGGAATGTGGTTGCTTTCTTTCTAATAAACAGTTGCGGAGTTTTACAAACAAACGACGAAACACAGTCTTTCTTTTTTTTATAATATAATTATAACGCATTCTCAGGGAACAATCTAGATACACTCTGAAAACAATAACAAATTGCCAAACCTGTGCTGATCCAAAAAGGCAACCGCGTCGCCAACCATATTTCTCATATATTGCTCCAGCTCAACATATTCTGGGGGTAGTTGAGAACTGTCGGGCGGACCGTTGTGTTCTACTAGCACCTCCATCGGTTTTGTTAGCGTTGCAGACAGCCTGAAACATAAAATCTATATACTGGGTGTAAGGGACTGTTGTGAGCAAAGAGTCTTGAGTGAAAGAGTCTGATCTTATGTCATTTTTTTCTTCTGTTTTCTCCATTTTTGTAAGATACACGCATTCTGTGACTATAATAGGTTAGAATAAATTACTTTTATAGTTTTAGAATAAAACTGAACAACTTTCTCTAAGGAAAACATCGCCCTCCTCCCACACAAATTGACCCGGTTGGCTGGAATACTATGTATGGGAGGTCCCAATTTTCTTTTAATACTCGTATTACGATCTATGTTCTTCAGTAAAAGTAGTTTCATGGACTGGATCAACCCCTTCAAATATTTGCAGTTAATTTATTTACACCTTAAATTATGTAAGTATGTGTATTAATCTGATAAGGCTACACGTTTAATTCGTCGACTCGATATCCCACACCAAAGAAGGAAAGGCTTGATGATAAAAGGATTACCGAAAGCATTCTATTTTTTCGAAAAAACATTTTTCTCTTTATTGATAAATAATTGATTATTCTTACCTTTTACCACCGTCAATATCTTCAGCGAGGTCCATTTCGCAACACAGCTCGTTTTCAAGCTGTTCAATCTTCCATTCCAGCTTTTCATACATGTCGAAGTCATCCAAATTCTCATACACACCCATCTTTTCCACCTGTACAGGGTTTTTCAATTTCAAATCTGGTGACATCGGTTTTGAATCGGAAGTTTCAGAGTCTTCCAGTTTTGTAGAAGTTTCTTCCTGTTTTGGTAGGTTTTCTTGTGGTTTCGGTAGGTTTTCTTCGACGTTTTTGATGTTATCACCCATTTCTTCCGTTTTTGGTAGTTCATCACTTTCAGTAATTGGTAGGTTTTCGTTGTCGCCTTTTTCGTCACTTACTGGTAGGTTTTCGTTAGATGACGGGGTACTAACTTCGTTACTACTATTATTGGTAGTTTCTTTCTTAGGGTATGAGAATAGTGGGTATGTAAGAGCTAAAATTCTTGGTCTTTTTTCTTCTGGGCATTCCTTGTAGCATTTCATTATCTAGAAAGAAAAAATTTAAATAATAAGCAAAGAGTATAAAGCAACTAAAGAAAACACCAGAATGCCATGATATTTTGCCATTATCTATGACATTTTATAAAAACACAATTTGCCACTCTGGTCTCATATTTTACTTTTGATATGGCCCCAGATTACATCAAGTTGTCCGTCGACTGTAAACTCATTTAGTGGTATCACTTACATATTGCAGGTTTGGATCCCGAGCGATCAGATGGCTGCTGTCGACCACAAGCACATTGATGTTGGGCATCCTGAGAAGGTCATCCTCTAATAGTCTTCTCAGCACCACTGATGTGCACACCAATACCTGTAAGAAAAAATACTACTCAGCAAAGGAAATAAATGATTCTGACACAATCATACATACATATGTCACGCCTACATGCCTTGCGGGAGTTGCGGGGTAGGCAATGCGTAAATGGCTGTAAAAAACGGCTATCTATTCAAAAGGTTAAATGCCATTCAGAATACTGACAGGTTGTTAACCTATCACCTAAAATTGCAATGCACATCAACTCTCGAATCCCTTAGTCACTTTTTACTACAACCACAGTAAAAGATATGAATGAGGTGATGCTATTTTAAGCCAGCGAACAAACAATTTCAATTTTATTTATTTTAACCTTTTACAATACATGCAATACATAAACTATGTATGAACACATAACTGAAAACTGGCACCTTCTGCTTTCCCTTCAATATGTAAGTATGTTTATTCATTTCTCACTCTACAATGATGGATCCTTTTTGGGATACTTTGGTTGTTTGCATTTGATATCTGTTAAGTAATACAAACTGTGTATTTAGAAATAAATATCAATTTATTTTAATTTTATAGATGCAAAGTGCACCTGCCTAGCAATGCATAGGAAAGCAAGTGTTGCCAATGGCAACAATACAAAATAACCAACATTCTACCTCTAGTGTGGCTACTATGAAACCTAAACTTATTAGGTAAAACAAAGAAAAAGTTTTTATGTTCAATAATTAATTGAACAATATCATTCCAAATCATTATTAGTACATTACCTCTTTCTCCTCCAACTCAGCAGTCCAATCCTCGACATCCTCATGCTTAACTGCCTTGGCTACCTTCAGGTCAGTCAGGATGTTCAGCTCGTAAGCCACCACATCCACCATGGTTGCTCTGGTCACGTAGAGTGACCGCTGCTTGCCGGCGGACAGCAAACTGGGGGAAAAACACAAATGTCAAAACATAGTATATATGCATTTCTCTGTCTGTCTGTCATGGACTTCGCTAACTCCTCCTAAACTCTGCTACAGATTTTGATGCAGTTTTTTGTAATAGATAGGGTGGTTCAAGAGGAAGGTTTATATGTATAACAAACACATGAGGGGAAACCACTAACGGGCTGCTAGTTATCTATTAAATTCAAACTTACCCTCTAATCTTGTATGCATCCTCATAAATCATTCTCGTAGATATAAAAGAGGCATACTCTACTGCGAGCGTGTTTTTGGTGCCGGCAGTGGCAGCCAGTCGGGCGCCGCCCTCCGCCGCCGTGAAGCGGGAACATGGTGCCTCCATACTCTGAAATCGTAAGTATAAAATGCTATCATCAACAAAGACACCTATATATAATATCATTGATCATCAACAAATTATTTTTGTACTTGGGTAGGAGTTTCAGGTTTGTACAAAAGAATTAATTAAATGCAGTCTTGAATTGAAGAATGTTACCGGTCTACATACATTACAACTGCGTTTGGAGTCACTTTTGGGAAAATACCTGCTTACTAGAATACAATGAAAATATTTAGAGGTTATGTAAACAATAAACAGAGCGTATTCTTGGAAAAACTTACGCTTTCGCTGTTGTCCGGCTTTTTGTTTATAAAACTCGGAAAAAACTGCTATCCGCAGCTGAAGACAGGTAAACAATGCATCGCTATCACACTAAAACACTCCGATATTCTTACACAATTTTATACCAGCAAATCATTACGAAACCATGAGTTTTTGCACTTTATGGGAAGATTAGATCTCAATGTTCAAGAAATGAAGAAGAAAACATTATAATTACACGTATTTCTTTTGGAAATTGCAAAATAAATCCACAACACAATCACAAATTCAACAATCGAAAATAGTGTCTACGCCACGAAAGGAATTGTTCAGACGCGGCGAGATGTCATTTGTAGTTGTAGTGCACTTTGTAGTGCAGTTTCTTATACGTGGCGCGGACACTATTTGCCTTTTGTAGTGCATATTTCTGAAACGCTCGTGTGTCCTGCCCCAAAACTGTCAAACATAATCGATCGATTCTGTTTTTTATCTGTGGTTTAACCATTGTTTGGAATTGCGATACGGTTGTCCGGCACGCTGTTTTTCCATTTTTCCGTTGCTTTAGTCGATATCTGATTATAAATTCAGTTAACAATGGCTGTAAGTACGATTTGCGTTACCTATTACCAAATAAGAGATCGAATGCCTATGAAAATTCACAACTAAACAACATAACCTCAATCCTTGCAATATAAACTTTTGTGAAAACATGCCTAAAACTGCCTTTTTTCCATTCCTAGTCAATAGCAGCAGCCCAAGTGCAGGAGGTGCGCTCCATCACGCGTATCGAGCGTATAGGAGCCCACTCGCACATCCGAGGTTTGGGCCTCGATGACTCGCTGGAGCCTCGGGCCGTATCTCAGGGCATGGTGGGACAGAAGATGGCCAGGAAGGCCGCCGGAGTCATCCTGCAGATGATCCGCGAAGGTAAACCGATGGTTTTGGCTATTTTTCGGTAGCTCGATCTAACTTGTGGTTGCTATGGTAACCAAGTTTGTACAAGTTTTATGGAGCTGTAGCAGTGTGATGGATAAGTAGGAATTTATGCATATATTTTTAATGGCTTTTGGATGAATCCAGGAAATGGATAGCAACAAACAGTCCCTTAAAATACTACACATTGTACTGCGCTTGCCAATCCACTTGCCAAGCAGAGAGGCCCATGTCCAGCAGTAGACGGATGTGGCTGTTAACGTTGAAGTTTTTGCACCTGTTATCATTTGCAAACTGTACAACAATAATTAGCAAAGTCTAAAAACATGGCAATCAAATATGCCTCTCCTAATTCTATAATGTTAAGTACAAAGAAAATCTAAATAAGAAACTAACACATTTAAGGTTCGCGGATGATATTGCACTTTTTAGTGAATCCGCAAAAGATCTGGAAAAAATGTTACAAAGCCTAGTCACAGAAAGTAGAAAAATTGGTCTACATATGAATGCGTGAAAAACAAAAATTATGACAAACAGTCAGAAGCAACCAATCCAAATCGAAGGAACAAACATAGAGTATGTAGATGACTATGTGTACTTAGGCAAATTGGTGTCCTTCAATGCAAACAATAACGAAAATGAAGTCGACAGAAGAGTAGACACAACTTGGAAGAAGTACTGGGCCCAAAAAGAAATAATGAAAGGAAACTACAGTCTAAAAATGAAAAAAATTATAATGGATTCATGTCTCCTTCCAAGCCTTACCTACGCAAGCCAAACATGGGTATTCACTGAGAGAGTCAAACAAAAAATACTGTCCTGTCAACACGGCATGGAAAGAAGCATTCTGAAGCTAAGAAGAATACAGAAAACAAGAAATGTAGACATCCGTAAGAAAACACAAGTAACAGATGCTCTTCAATTTGCTTTAAAGCAAAAATGGAAATGGGCAGGACACGTAGCAAGATATACAGACAAACGCTGGACATATCAAACAACAAAATGGTCAGGTCCATGTGGCAAAAGGCGAGTAGGAAGACAGAAGAAGAGATGGTCTGATGACATTATAGCAAATGCAGAAAAAACTGGATGGATGTTGCAAGGGATAGGGAAAAATGGAGTAAGTTGGAGGAGGCTTTTACCCAAGAGGGGCCAAGCATTAATAAGAAGAAAAAGAAAACAAAATTAATTTAAAATAAATATGTATTAATGTATTATAATGTCTGGAAATAAAGCTGTAATAATAATAATAAGTACAAAGAAACTTTTCTTCAAATCATGAAAAATAAAATATGAACCTCCCATACAAAGTGCCAACCTTTTTTCAACACATTTATATGGGAAGTCCAAACATTTTTATCATATGTGAAACATTTCAAATAAAAATTGTTTTGTTTTGTAAGAAGAACACACCCCTAAAATATTTGTATTTAATCAAACTTAACCCTGTAATGGTCACAATGTTACTTGACAGGCAAAATAGCAGGAAGAGCAGTCCTGTTGGCAGGCCAACCGGGGACCGGGAAGACTGCCATTGCGATGGGGCTGGCGCAGGCACTCGGACCTGACACTCCCTTCACGAGCATGGCTGGTAAGTTAATGTGTGCTTCATTTAGAAGAGACCTAAAATACCTGTTTCCCGCTTTTTCATACAAATGTATTCCCCTGTTTTCTTCCCGAATAATAAATGTAAAGCTACAATTCCTTTTTATTAAATTAAGGTCTCCTTATGAATAGATATGATACAATTAATACAATTATGAGATTATTTGTTTAAAGATTCATTCAAACATAAAAACCAGTAATGTATTTGCTGAACATACTGTAGGTTTTAATTTAATAGATTGTTATAGCAGAATTGTATGAATAACATGCATTATTCAGAAAGAAAAAGGGAATATGTTTTTATGAATACTTGACTCTAGGTGCTCTAGGGATTGATGTTAACCTAGAGTCATACTGAACAATTTTCACTAAAGAACCTACTGCTAATAAACTAAAAAAATGTACCTTCCCATACAAAGACAGGTTCTGAAGTTGATATATATTTCTAGGGTCTGAAATCTATTCATTGGAGATGAGCAAAACTGAAGCCCTTACACAAGCCATCAGGAAATCCATTGGCATCAGAATCAAGTAAGTAAACAACATAGTATGGCCATTGACACTTTATAATTCCTATAAAGGCGTGATTATATAGAGTGAGAGATAGAGTGAAATTTTACTAGTGACTGATAGTAAAAAAATGCAGACTGATAATTAAAGGACAGTTGTTCCCCAAGGAACATAAGTCAAAATGTGAAAAAAAGAAGTTTGGTTCTCCCATACAATTTGACTCACTCTGCTGGTGCATTTGAATGGGAGGTTTATTATTTTCTTTATATTCTGATTTATGTTCCTTAGGGAAAGTTTCTTTATCAGCAGCTCCTCCTATGTTTTAGGTATCGGTCACTAGTCACTTTTCACCTCATAGTGTATTAATCAACAATTTTCCATCAACCAGGGAGGAATCCGAGATAATCGAAGGTGAGGTGGTGGAGGTGGTGATCGAGCGCGCGGCCGGCGGCGGCGGCGCCAGAGTGGGGCGCCTTACACTCAAGACCACTGACATGGAGACCAACTACGACATGGGCGCCAAGATGATCGACTCACTGCTCAAGGAAAAGGTAGCTATAGTACAGGCCCACAGTCGCAGGTATAGCAGGACTTTTGTCACCTGCGTGGAGTTCACTGTACCCACTTGATGCCGGCCGGCGAAGCCTAACGTGATGCCGGCACAGCCGGCCTTGGGTTACTTGCGCCGAGCTTACGCCTAACGTGATGCCTGCACAGCCGGCCTTGGGTTACTTGCGCCGAGCTTACGCCTAACGTGATGCCTGCACAGCCGGCCTTGGGTTACTTGCGCCGAGCTTACGCCTTACGTGATGCCTGCACAGCAGGCCTTGGGTTGCGCCGAGCTTACGCCTTACGTGATGCCGGCACAGCCGGCCTTGGGTTACTTGCGCCGAGCTTACGCCTTACGTGATGCCTGCACAGCCGGCCTTGGGTTACTTGCGCCGAGCTTACGCCTTACGTGATGCCGGCACAGCCGGCCTTGGGTTACTTGCGCCGAGCTTACGCCTAACGTGATGCCTGCACAGCCGGCCTTGGGTTACTTGCGCCGAGCTTACGCCTAACGTGATGCCTGCACAGCCGGCCTTGGGTTACTTGCGCCGAGCTTACGCCTTACGTGATGCCTGCACAGCCGGCCTTGGGTTACTTGCGCCGAGCTTACGCCTTACGTGATGCCGGCACAGCTGGCCTTGGGTCACTTGCGCCGAGCTTACGCCTTACTTGAAGCCGACACAGCCGGCCTTGGGTCACTTGCGCCGAGCTTACGCCTTACTTGATGCTGGCACAGCCGGCCTTGGGTCACTTGCGCCGAGCTTACGCCTTACTTGATGCTGGCACAGCCGGCCTTGGGTCACTTGCGCCGAGCTTACGCCTTACTTGATGCTGGCACAGCCGGCCTTGGGTCACTTGCGCCGAGCTTACGCCTTACTTGATGCTGGCACAGCCGGCCTTGGGTCACTTGCGCCGAGCTTACGCCTTACTTGATGCAGGCACAGCCGGCCTTGGGTCACTTGCGCCGAGCTTACGTCTTACTTGATGCTGGCACAGCCGGCCTTGGGTCACTTGCGCCGAGCTTACTCCTTACTTGATGCTGGCACAGCCGGCCTTGGGTCACTTGCGCCGAGCTTACACCTTACTTGATGCTGGCACAGCCGGCCTTGGGTCACTTGCGCCGAGCTTACGCCTTACTTGATGTTGGCACAGCCGGCCTTGGGTCACTTGCGCCGAGCTTACGCCTTACTTGATGCTGGCACAGCCGGCCTTGGGTCACTTGCGCCGAGCTTACGCCTTACTTGATGTTGGCACAGCCGGCCTTGGGTCACTTGCGCCGAGCTTACGCCTTACTTGATGTCGGACAGCCGGCCTTGGGTCACTTGCGCCGAGCTTACTGTAATTATAATTTCAATTTATTCATAGCGAGAAGATTTGTAAATTCTCACTTGGAGTCACGTGAGTCGAACTTACTGTACTCACTGTCAGCTTGTGGCACTTGCGTCGAGCTTACTGTACCCACTATATGCCAGCGTAGCCGCGCTCATTTCGCTTAGCCGTGTGATGGCAGCTTAGAATAGCATCACCCCAATTCTACCCGTGGGTGTCGTAAAAAGCGACTAAGGGATACTTATCCAGGGAATGGGCAGCAGCGTTCCCTATCAATGCAACATCATGCTCGCCAATCCGCCTGCCAAGCGTAGTGAGTATGGAAATACCCCCCATAGGGGGAGGCCCATGTCCAGCAGTGGACTGTTGTGAGTTTTATGGTATGGTAATGTTTCGGCTGCTCGTTCACGTGTAGCGAAACGTAAGAAGGAGGAGCTGGTGACACGAGTCGCTAACTGTTACCACTCACGACTAGGGTTTGACTTGTGGGCGAGCCATTTGACGTATGTCCGGAGACGGTGTCCCGGTCCCAAAGAAAAAATGTAGTCTCTGGGCATCCTAAGCTACCATAATAGCAAATAAGACCAGCTACGCCACCATATCGAAACTATTGTTGGGCAGACTATCGCCACAAAAAGGGAATAAAACACATTTGGTGGGATTTACACTGAATTAAATCAATACAAATGAATTATTATTTGTTTCTATAGGTGCAAGCGGGCGACGTAATCACCATAGACAAGGCGACGGGCAAAATCAACAAGCTGGGCAGAAGTTTCGCGCGCGCCAGGGATTATGATGCCACTGGTAAGACAATATTATATACTAGACAGATCTGAATGTATCAGTAAACTAGATCTATTTTTCAGTATATTGCATTAATTTTTTAATATACTGGATCTTTTTTTCAGTATACTGGATATAATTTTCAATATAGTGGGTAAATGTGTCAATATAATTTTCAGTATTTAATAGATCTTCATCATCTTTCCGACTCCGAGCTTTTACCGCCGGCCGATAACTACTTTCTGCCGTCGTGTAATGGGATCTATGGCTTAGCGTGCCCCCAAAGCACGGAACGATCTTTCTTTTCGGACAGTGTGGTAGTAGTATTTTGCTAAATTATTCATTATTAAATTAATATTCGCTTCAAGACGAGCATCAAGAGGTTGCGAAATTGTCAGGGTCCGCAAGACGTAGCTCAAGTAGGCAGAGCAGTAGGAAGGTACCCCACGGTCCCGGGTTCAACACCAGGCGGTTGCTGATGAATTTTTCAATTCTCTCATTTAGATTTTTTTTCAATTTCAGTTTCAATATATTTATTGCATATCACAATAATTTCTCATTATTAAATTCTTTTGTCCATAGGCCAGCAAGCTAGATTCGTGCAATGCCCAGAAGGCGAACTACAGAAGCGTAAAGAAGTCGTCCATACAGTTACCCTTCACGAAGTCGACGTTATCAACTCGAGGACTCATGGCTTTCTAGCGCTCTTCTCTGGTAAGTTTTGGCGGTATTCTGTCATTTTTCTGAAGTGTTCTGGAATTTTTCTTTCATTTTCTGGTACGTAATTATCCTTATTATTTCGGGTAAGTTCTTTAATTTCCTTCCATTGTTCTGGCAATTTCTTTACCTCACTACTTCTTTTGCTAAGTTTCGTTTTAGTTCAATTCGGTTGGTGCTTGAGGAAAAGTTCATTGACTTCAGACAAATCTGACGCAAATATTGAGGTCAGTTTATATGTGAATTCAATAAACTTTTTTCAGATTTTAAACGTTAATAGTAAATTTGTAGATAGTAGCCTCCCCGTTACTTTGGTTGGTGCGTTTTAAAATCTGACAAAAGTTTATTGAATGCACATACCAAATGACCTAAACTGACCTCAATATTTGTGTTAGATTTGTCTGAAGTCAATAAACTTTTCTTTAAGCACCAACCGAATTCAACTAAAATGAAACATAACGTTGCTGATAACTTGAAGTTGCTGCAGGACCCACTTATATAATTTTAACCATTGTAGGTATTTTCGAAACATTTAAATTTTATTTTCATTTTACTCAGGTGACACCGGCGAAATAAAATCCGAAGTTCGCGAGCAAATCAACGGTAAAGTGGCCGAGTGGCGCGAGGAGGGCAAGGCCGACATGATACCCGGTGTACTTTTCATTGACGAGGTAAAATAAAGACAATACCGACAGGTAGGCGGCCGGTCATTGCCAAAGCTTTTTGCTACATACATGATTTTGTGTTCTAATAAATCATGTTGCCCAACCGATTTTGAATAAGGGCAGGAAGATGATGATGTGTCTGTGTGATGCCGGTTTATAATAGCAATACTCCATTTCTCCCGTGGATGTCGTAAAAGGCAGCTAAGGGACTTGAGGATCTCAAGTGAATCACAGTCTTAGGTGAGGCTGACTGACTATCTATCACAATTTTCACGGCACCACAAAAAAAATGTATGATAGGTAAGTACAATTTTTTATTTCGATCTTTGCACCTAGGGGAAAGTTGTTCAGTTTCATGGACTGGTTCAACCCTTAAAATATTTGCAGTATTTTTTTTTTTACATTTTCTATTTCTATGTATGTATGTAATTATTGTTATTTCATCCACAGGCTCACATGCTGGACATCGAATGCTTTTCATTCCTGAACCGCGCCTTGGAATCCGAGACCGCTCCCGTCGTCATTATGGCGACCAACCGTGGTATCACCCGGATTAGGTGAGTATTTGGGGTCACATCCCACAAGGTCCTCGAAACCTCACGTGTTAACCCTATCATCATCGGCCTCATACGTCTGTGACAAACGATTTATTCAGTGTCTGAGCCAAGATTTTTCATGTCTGTATAAGCCGATACGGGAAGATACAAGTGAAGGTGGAATTGGAGACTGGCACATGCATGTTTAGACGTCGTTTTTGTCTTTTGTTTGCAAGACCAGCGAACCAGGCATCATCGTGAGCTTTACGCCCTGCCATGAGGTGCCGGCTTAGAATAGCATCACTCCTTATCTATCCCATGGGTGACGTAAGAAGCGACTAAGGGATATAAGAGTTGATGTGTATTGCAATTTTAGACGACAAGCTGTAACTATGTTGCTACACAGTATTCTGAATGACTCTCAAACTTTTATCAGACGTGGTGTAAATGGCCGTTCCTTACAGCCGTTTACGCTCTGCGTGATACATATATGTCTTTCACAATAAACTGAATATTAAGTGGGGCACCAACGAATTATAGATGGTCTAGAAATGTAACTAAGCTTCAAACTTGACCCCACGAAATGGAAGCCAAAATGGGCGGGGAAAAAAATGAAAGCCAATCCGCAGTGTTAGTACCCCCGTGACTGGTCGCCCTGCGCGACGAGTGAAATGTCATTTTGTTGATTCGAAAAATTCAGAAATTATTTATAATATTTGCGACTTCGTATTATAATTATGCCTAAATGTGTAGTAAAATGCGGTAGAAGCTATGCGAGTTTAAAAAATATCGGTAAAATATTTCACGGGCGAGTAAAACAAATAATTTCATATTTAATGCAGCTGCGCACGACGAAATTCAAATTCGCGGTACATTGATGCTTTTGTATCTCTTGTGTGGTCAGAACTTCGAATGTAAACTTCAATGTTCAGCAGTGACGTCTGTCGCCGTGCTTTGACATGGTTCTTGAAATTTTGGGACGGTATTTGCAAAAGGTTCATCTCCAAATTAAATGTTTTTTTTTATTATGAAAAGACTTACTGTAATTTTATCATGAATTAATAATAATTGCTATCTTAAATGACAAAATATTAATAGGTAGGTACTGAAGAAACGCAGTAGGTGCCAAGGTTTTCAGTAGATGGTTTAAACTAAGACTTTAGAAAACCCTAAAAGACGCAATATTTTAAGCTTCGTGTGCGTGCCTAAATGACATTACGACACCAATAAGAAGTAACAAAACTTTGACATGGACACATTTTCGACCAATCACAGAAATCAGAGGCACACTCGGGAGTGACACCTTTAGGTAGTCGTCTAGTTCCTATCTTATTACATGTGTGGCGAAGATGTTCCTCTCTTCTTGTTTCTCTTTGGAATATCGAAATAATATCATTTCAAATCCATCGCCTGTCACGATCCTCGTTTATCCATAATTCTGGCTCTGACTCTCATTGAGGACACCCCTCGTGTCCCTTGAGCCTTACCAAGTTATCTACGCTTCAAAATATTATATTAGCTTCATTATATTAGCTAGGACCTATGTTTAGGCTAGTTGCAGTTTATATAATATGTATGTAATTAGAAATGTGCGTGAATACAACATAAACTACTGAGTCTCTCTTTACTTCGTCACATTTCCACCAAACATGGCAAAAACAGAATCACTGTTAAGTTGAAACCGTCAAAACATTTTTTTGACTGAACATAAAATTTTGTTATAATAATCATCTAAGCGTTAAAAAAAATCATATCCGAAGAAAATAAGTTGTAGGGATGAGGTAGTACGACTGCCTGCGGTATGAAGGTTCCGTGTTCGATTCGCGGTAGGACACTCACTAAATTTATCACTTTGTGAATTTCTTCCCAGTCTGGATTAGACATTACCGGCTAAACGACCTGATTGTCCGAAAAACTTCGAAGGGCACGTTAAGCCATCGTCAATTGAACAACTTTCCTCATGCATATTGCATGGAAAAAAAATTGGACCTCCCATAGTAAATGAAATAGCTGATAGGCAATTTTTAAATCAAATTAAAATTCTTTATTAAGTAAACATAATTGCGAATAAGGAGCTAGCTATTGCTTTGCTTGGAATTGCTTTTGGTAATTTTGTGTGGGAGGTTCAATTTTCTTTTTCATATTTCGACGCATGTTCCATGGAGAAAGTTATTCAGTTTTAGGAGTACCTTGACCTCCTTTGCAAGGTTTGTTTTTATTCCTTATACCCTTTTTGTTACCCCTGATGTAAGCATGGGCGTTCCACAGGGTTTATCGGGCCGTTTGACAACTCAGTTTCCCACACGAAAAGAAAATTAAGGAAAAAAAATGCATTTGAATTTTTATAATAATTCACCAAGAAACTCTTTTTAATTACGGGTTGTTGAATTCATGACTACCTTTGGCATAACACCGTCCATATTAGAATGACGCGTGGTCACCTCTTTCGTTCACTCTCGCTGGTTCTCTAATACTTTATTATTCTACCAAGTTTTAGAGTAGGCTTTAGGTAAACATATTAAAATGAGTTGATAAATATTTATTTTTGCAGAATTTTTGTATCGGTGTGTGCATTGCGCTACGTTGTCATTTGCGTTGTTATGTGTGAGTTATGGGTCCATATTTTAGCGGGCTTTGTTAGAGAGTTACTTTTCCTGACCATCTATAATTCGTTGTGGGGCACCCATACAACAATCGTGAATTTATACAGGGTTATTTTTAGTCAGTGCGCAAACTTTGCAGGATGTTTCTACTCGTGATTCTGAACAACTTTTACTATAGGGCCACATGCGAATTCTAAAAAAAATGTTTTTGTTGTTCCATACATTTTTGCCGAGTAGGTATGAATTATTTCTATTATTCCATATTTCTACAGTACACCCAAATTTTTTTTGCCAATTTACAGGTGGTCCCATAATAAAAGTTGTTCAGAATCACGAGTAGAAACACCCTGCAAAGTTTGCGCACTGACTAAAAAATAACCCTGTATTAATCGGTATTGGAAACGTTTCAGGGACAAAGTCCGGAGAACATTGCATAAATACAAGTTTCCCAATAAATGTTCCCAATGAAGACGCATTTATACAATGTTGCGGGACAAAGTTCCCAACGAGGGTGCGTCTTCAAGCCAGGTATTCTTATTATTGGGGAAACTTTGTTTCTTATACAACGTTTCAGGACAATGTTCCCAAAAAGTTGCCAATGAGGACGCTTTTTCGCATTGTTTAAATGCGTCCTCATTGGGAACTTTTGTATTCAAATTTATGCAATGTTTCGGAACTTTGACTCAGAAATGTTCCCTAATGAATACTCGCCTTCATTGGGAACTTTGTCTCGCAGGATCGTAATTATCAGAAACAGAAGTTAAGTTTAGGAAAGAAAAATTTAGTCTCCATTGAGAACGACACGCACTTGGCCGTTTTTTACATACTTTTTTATTTCAGAGGAACCAACTACAAGAGTCCGCACGGCATACCATTGGACCTTCTGGACAGAATGATCATCGTTCCCACGTCTCCTTACACCCATCACGAGCTCAGGGAGATACTTAACATCAGGTAATTCAATTTCATCATCATCATCAATCATCATACACCATGTCACATACAGATTGCTGAATTCGCTGGATGTATCTACCACAAAATAGAGAATTTACAGAAGGTTCACTCGTCCCTGTTCAGGATTTTTGCGATTTTCATTTGTTACATAGCAGCTACTGTCAAAAATCTCAAAGTATAAGAATATCAAAACAACAAAATCTGACTTTCTGCACTGCTTGATCATTGGACCTTCTAGACAGAATGACCATCGTACCCACCTCTCCTTACACCCATCACGAGCTGAGGGAGATACTTAACATCAGGTAATTCAATTTCATCATCGTCATCATCTATCATCACACACCATGTCATTTCGTACTATAGCGGTGCGGAGTGCAATGATATATGAAGCCCGCGCCGCACACAGAATGCTGACTTCGCTGGACGGATCTACCACAAAATAGAGAGTTTTCAGAAGGTTCACTCGATACTATTCAGGATTTTTGCGATTGTCACTTGTTACATAGCCAGGGTTGCTACTCTCAAAGTATAAGAATAACAAAACAGCACAATCTGATACAAGAAAGTCATATAATTCTGAGCCAATTATAATCCAAATAATAAATAAATCATCATAAATAATACGTTTATTCACAAAAAAAAACACTTTATAACACAATTACAATTCCACCAAGCTTAATAATAGCTTAAAGGCAGTAGCAAGAAATATGACGTTCGTATGGCAACCATCTTCTTAGTTACCTTGAATTCCCCCTGAGATTCCAGTTAAAGTCAAAATCGTCGCTAGTACTGAGTGAGCCAACTGTATAGGCGCCCCGCGCGCCGCTGTATCCCTTATTTATGTCATTGGACCTGAATCATCATATGGATGACATAATGATCATCGTACCCACGTCCCCTTACACTCATCACGAGCTCAGGGAGATACTTAACATCAGGTAACCTTCTGCACTGCTTGATCATTGGACCTTCTGCACTGCTAGATCATTGGACCTTCTGCACCGCTAGATCATTGGACCTTCTGCACTGCTAGATCATTGGACCTTCTGCACTGCTAGATCATTGGACCTTCTGCACTGCTAGATCATTGGACCTTCTGCACTGCTAGATCATTGGACCTTCTGCACTGCTAGATCATTGGACCTTCTGTACAGTAGATCATTGGACCTTCTGTACAGTAGATCATTGGACCTTCTGCACTGCTAGATCATTGGACCTTCTGCACTGCTAGATCATTGGACCTTCTGCACTGCTAGATCATTGGACCTTCTGTACAGTAGATCATTGGACCTTCTGTACAGTAGATCATTGGACCTTCTGCACTGCTAGATCATTGGACCTTCTGTACAGTAGATCATTGGACCTTCTGTACAGTAGATCATTGGACCTTCTGTACAGTAGATCATTGGACCTTCTGTACAGTAGATCATTGGACCTTCTGTACAGTAGATCATTGGACCTTCTGCACTGCTAGATCATTGGACCTTCTGCACTGCTAGATCATTGGACCTTCTGTACAGTAGATCATTGGACCTTCTGGACAGAATGATCATCGTCCCCACGTCACCTTACACCCATCACGAGCTGAGGAAGATACTTAACATCAGGTAAGTGGACCTTCTGCACTGCTAGATCATTGGACCTTCTGTACAGTAGATCATTGGACCTTCTGTACAGTAGATCATTGGACCTTCTGTACAGTAGATCATTGGACCTTCTGTACAGTAGATCATTGGACCTTCTGTACAGTAGATCATTGGACCTTCTGGACAGAATGATCATCGTCCCCACGTCACCTTACACCCATCACGAGCTGAGGAAGATACTTAACATCAGGTAAGTGGACCTTCTGCACTGCTAGATCATTGGACCTTCTGTACAGTAGATCATTAGACCTTCTGTACAGTAGATCATTGGACCTTCTGTACAGTAGATCATTGGACCTTCTGTACAGTAGATCATTGGACCTTCTGGACAGTAGATCATTGGACCTTCTGCACTGCTAGATCATTGGACCTTCTGTACAGTAGATCATTGGACCTTCTGCACTGCTAGATCATTGGACCTTCTGTACAGTAGATCATTGGACCTTCTGCACTGCTAGATCATTGGACCTTCTGTACAGTAGATCATTGGACCTTCTGTACAGTAGATCATTGGACCTTCTGTACAGTAGATCATTGGACCTTCTGGACAGAATGATCATCGTCCCCACGTCACCTTACACCCATCACGAGCTGAGGAAGATACTTAACATCAGGTAAGTGGACCTTCTGCACTGCTAGATCATTGGACCTTCTGTACAGTAGATCATTGGACCTTCTGTACAGTAGATCATTGGACCTTCTGCACTGCTAGATCATTGGACCTTCTGTACAGTAGATCATTGGACCTTCTGCACTGCTAGATCATTGGACCTTCTGTACAGTAGATCATTGGACCTTCTGTACAGTAGATCATTGGACCTTCTGTACAGTAGATCATTGGACCTTCTGGACAGAATGATCATCGTCCCCACGTCACCTTACACCCATCACGAGCTGAGGAAGATACTTAACATCAGGTAAGTGGACCTTCTGCACTGCTAGATCATTGGACCTTCTGTACAGTAGATCATTGGACCTTCTGTACAGTAGATCATTGGACCTTCTGCACTGCTAGATCATTGGACCTTCTGTACAGTAGATCATTGGACCTTCTGCACTGCTAGATCATTGGACCTTCTGTACAGTAGATCATTGGACCTTCTGTACAGTAGATCATTGGACCTTCTGTACAGTAGATCATTGGACCTTCTGGACAGAATGATCATAGTCCCGTCACCTTACACCCATCACGAGCTGAGGAAGATACAACATCAGGTAAGTGGACCTTCTGCACTGCTAGATCATTGGACCTTCTGTACAGTAGATCATTGGACCTTCTGTACAGTAGATCATTGGACCTTCTGTACAGTAGATCATTGGACCTTCTGGACAGTAGATCATTGGACCTTCTGTACAGTAGATCATTGGACCTTCTGTACAGTAGATCATTGGACCTTCTGTACAGTAGATCATTGGACCTTCTGTACAGTAGATCATTGGACCTTCTGTACAGTAGATCATTGGACCTTCTGTACAGTAGATCATTGGACCTTCTGTACAGTAGATCATTGGACCTTCTGTACAGTAGATCATTGGACCTTCTGTACAGTAGATCATTGGACCTTCTGTACAGTAGATCATTGGACCTTCTGTACAGTAGATCATTGGACCTTCTGTACAGTAGATCATTGGACCTTCTGTACAGTAGATCATTGGACCTTCTGTACAGTAGATCATTGGACCTTCTGTACAGTAGATCATTGGACCTTCTGTACAGTAGATCATTGGACCTTCTGGACAGAATGATCATCGTCCCCACGTCACCTTACACCCATCACGAGCTGAGGAAGATACTTAACATCAGGTAAGTGGACCTTCTGCACTGCTAGATCATTGGACCTTCTGTACAGTAGATCATTGGACCTTCTGTACAGTAGATCATTGGACCTTCTGTACAGTAGATCATTGGACCTTCTGTACAGTAGATCATTGGACCTTCTGGACAGAATGATCATCGTCCCCACGTCACCTTACACCCATCACGAGCTGAGGAAGATACTTAACATCAGGTAAGTGGACCTTCTGCACTGCTAGATCATTGGACCTTCTGTACAGTAGATCATTGGACCTTCTGTACAGTAGATCATTGGACCTTCTGTACAGTAGATCATTGGACCTTCTGTACAGTAGATCATTGGACCTTCTGTACAGTAGATCATTGGACCTTCTGTACAGTAGATCATTGGACCTTCTGGACAGAATGATCATCGTCCCCACGTCACCTTACACCCATCACGAGCTGAGGAAGATACTTAACATCAGGTAAGTGGACCTTCTGCACTGCTAGATCATTGGACCTTCTGTACAGTAGATCATTGGACCTTCTGTACAGTAGATCATTGGACCTTCTGGACAGAATGATCATCGTCCCGTCACTTACACCCATCACGAGCTGAGGAAGATACTTAACATCAGGTAAGTGGACCTTCTGCACTGCTAGATCATTGGACCTTCTGTACAGTAGATCATTGGACCTTCTGTACAGTAGATCATTGGACCTTCTGTACAGTAGATCATTGGACCTTCTGGACAGTAGATCATTGGACCTTCTGTACAGTAGATCATTGGACCTTCTGTACAGTAGATCATTGGACCTTCTGTACAGTAGATCATTGGACCTTCTGTACAGTAGATCATTGGACCTTCTGTACAGTAGATCATTGGACCTTCTGTACAGTAGATCATTGGACCTTCTGTACAGTAGATCATTGGACCTTCTGTACAGTAGATCATTGGACCTTCTGTACAGTAGATCATTGGACCTTCTGTACAGTAGATCATGGACCTTCTGTACAGTAGATCATTGGACCTTCTGTACAGTAGATCATTGGACCTTCTGTACAGTAGATCATTGGACCTTCTGTACAGTAGATCATTGGACCTTCTGTACAGTAGATCATTGGACCTTCTGGACAGTAGATCATTGGACCTTCTGGACAGAATGATCATCGTCCCCACGTCACCTTACACCCATCACGAGCTGAGGAAGATGTAACATCAGGTAAGTGGACCTTCTGCACTGCTAGATCATTGGACCTTCTGTACAGTAGATCATTGGACCTTCTGTACAGTAGATCATTGGACCTTCTGTACAGTAGATCATTGGACCTTCTGGACAGAATGATCATCGTCCCCGTCACCTTACACCCATCACGAGCTGAGGAAGATACTTAACATCAGGTAAGTGGACCTTCTGCACTGCTAGATCATTGGACCTTCTGTACAGTAGATCATTGGACCTTCTGTACAGTAGATCATTGGACCTTCTGTACAGTAGATCATTGGACCTTCTGTACAGTAGATCATTGGACCTTCTGGACAGAATGATCATCGTCCCCACGTCACCTTACACCCATCACGAGCTGAGGAAGATACTTAACATCAGGTAAGTGGACCTTCTGCACTGCTAGATCATTGGACCTTCTGTACAGTAGATCATTGGACCTTCTGTACAGTAGATCATTGGACCTTCTGTACAGTAGATCATTGGACCTTCTGGACAGAATGATCATCGTCCCCACGTCACCTTACACCCATCACGAGCTGAGGAAGATACTTAACATCAGGTAAGTGGACCTTCTGCACTGCTAGATCATTGGACCTTCTGTACAGTAGATCATTGGACCTTCTGTACAGTAGATCATTGGACCTTCTGTACAGTAGATCATTGGACCTTCTGTACAGTAGATCATTGGACCTTCTGTACAGTAGATCATTGGACCTTCTGCACTGCTAGATCATTGGACCTTCTGTACAGTAGATCATTGGACCTTCTGTACAGTAGATCATTGGACCTTCTGTACAGTAGATCATTGGACCTTCTGTACAGTAGATCATTGGACCTTCTGTACAGTAGATCATTGGACCTTCTGTACAGTAGATCATTGGACCTTCTGTACAGTAGATCATTGGACCTTCTGCACTGCTAGATCATTGGACCTTCTGTACAGTAGATCATTGGACCTTCTGTACAGTAGATCATTGGACCTTCTGTACAGTAGATCATTGAACCTTCTGGACAGAATGATCATCGTCCCCACGTCACCTTACACCCATCACGAGCTGAGGAAGATACTTAACATCAGGTAAGTGGACCTTCTGCACTGCTAGATCATTGGACCTTCTGTACAGTAGATCATTGGACCTTCTGTACAGTAGATCATTGGACCTTCTGTACAGTAGATCATTGGACCTTCTGTACAGTAGATCATTGGACCTTCTGCACTGCTAGATCATTGGACCTTCTGTACAGTAGATCATTGGACCTTCTGTACAGTAGATCATTGGACCTTCTGTACAGTAGATCATTGGACCTTCTGTACAGTAGATCATTGGACCTTCTGTACAGTAGATCATTGGACCTTCTGGACAGAATGATCATCGTCCCCACGTCACCTTACACCCATCACGAGCTGAGGAAGATACTTAACATCAGGTAAGTGGACCTTCTGCACTGCTAGATCATTGGACCTTCTGTACAGTAGATCATTGGACCTTCTGTACAGTAGATCATTGGACCTTCTGTACAGTAGATCATTGGACCTTCTGTACAGTAGATCATGGACCTTCTGTACAGTAGATCATTGGACCTTCTGTACAGTAGATCATTGGACCTTCTGGACAGAATGATCATCGTCCCCGTCACCTTACACCCATCACGAGCTGAGGAAGATACTTAACATCAGGTAAGTGGACCTTCTGCACTGCTAGATCATTGGACCTTCTGTACAGTAGATCATTGGACCTTCTGTACAGTAGATCATTGGACCTTCTGTACAGTAGATCATTGGACCTTCTGGACAGAATGATCATCGTCCCCGTCACCTTACACCCATCACGAGCTGAGGAAGATACTTAACATCAGGTAAGTGGACCTTCTGCACTGCTAGATCATTGGACCTTCTGTACAGTAGATCATTGGACCTTCTGTACAGTAGATCATTGGACCTTCTGTACCGTAGATCATTGGACCTTCTGTACAGTAGATCATTGGACCTTCTGTACAGTAGATCATTGGACCTTCTGTACAGCAGATCATTGGACCTTCTGTACAGTAGATCATTGGACCTTCTGTACAGAATGATCATCGTCCCCACGTCACCTTACACCCATCACGAGCTGAGGAAGATACTTAACATCAGGTAAGTTGTCCTTCTGCACTGCTAGATCATTGGACCTTCTGTACAGTAGATCATTGGACCTTCTGTACAGTAGATCATTGGACCTTCTGCACTGCTAGATCATTGGACCTTCTGCACTGCTAGATCATTGGACCTTCTGTACAGTAGATCATTGGACCTTCTGCACTGCTAGATCATTGGACCTTCTGCACTGCTAGATCATTGGACCTTCTGTACAGTAGATCATTGGACCTTCTGCACTGCTAGATCATTGGACCTTCTGCACTGCTAGATCATTGGACCTTCTGCACTGCTAGATCATTGGACCTTCTGTACAGTAGATCATTGGACCTTCTGCACTGCTAGATCATTGGACCTTCTGCACTGCTAGATCATTGGACCTTCTGCACTGCTAGATCATTGGACCTTCTGTACAGTAGATCTGCACTGCTAGATCATTGGACCTTCTGCACTGCTAGATCATTGGACCTTCTGTACAGTAGATCATTGGACCTTCTGCACTGCTAGATCATTGGACCTTCTGCACTGCTAGATCATTGGACCTTCTGCACTGCTAGATCATTGGACCTTCTGTACAGTAGATCATTGGACCTTCTGTACAGTAGATCATTGGACCTTCTGGACAGAATGATCATCGTCCCCACGTCACCTTACACCCATCACGAGCTGAGGAAGATACTTAACATCAGGTAAGTGGACCTTCTGCACTGCTAGATCATTGGACCTTCTGTACAGTAGATCATTGGACCTTCTGGACAGTAGATCATTGGACCTTCTGTACAGTAGATCATTGGACCTTCTGTACAGTAGATCATTGGACCTTCTGCACTGCTAGATCATTGGACCTTCTGTACAGTAGATCATTGGACCTTCTGTACAGTAGATCATTGGACCTTCTGTACAGTAGATCATTGGACCTTCTGTACAGTAGATCATTGGACCTTCTGTACAGTAGATCATTGGACCTTCTGTACAGTAGATCATTGGACCTTCTGTACAGTAGATCATTGGACCTTCTGGACAGAATGATCATCGTCCCCATGTCACCTTACCCATCACGAGCTGAGGAAGATACTTAACATCAGGTAAGTGGACCTTCTGCACTGCTAGATCATTGGACCTTCTGTACAGTAGATCATTGGACCTTCTGGACAGAAGATCATTGGACCTTCTGTACAGTAGATCATTGGACCTTCTGTACAGTAGATCATTGGACCTTCTGCACTGCTAGATCATTGGACCTTCTGTACAGTAGATCATTGGACCTTCTGTACAGTAGATCATTGGACCTTCTGTACAGTAGATCATTGGACCTTCTGGACAGAATGTGAATCGTCCCACGTCACCTTACACCCATCACGAGCTGAGGAAGATACTTAACATCAGGTAAGTGGACCTTCTGCACTGCTAGATCATTGGACCTTCTGTACAGTAGATCATTGGACCTTCTGTACAGTAGATCATTGGACCTTCTGTACAGTAGATCATTGGACCTTCTGTACAGTAGATCATTGGACCTTCTGTACAGTAGATCATTGGACCTTCTGTACAGTAGATCATTGGACCTTCTGTACAGTAGATCATTGGACCTTCTGCACTGCTAGATCATTGGACCTTCTGTACAGTAGATCATTGGACCTTCTGTACAGTAGATCATTGGACCTTCTGTACAGTAGATCATTGGACCTTCTGGACAGAATGATCATCGTCCCCCCGTCACCTTACACCCATCACGAGCTGAGGAAGATACTTAACATCAGGTAAGTGGACCTTCTGCACTGCTAGATCATTGGACCTTCTGTACAGTAGATCATTGGACCTTCTGTACAGTAGATCATTGGACCTTCTGTACAGTAGATCATTGGACCTTCTGTACAGTAGATCATTGGACCTTCTGTACAGTAGATCATTGGACCTTCTGCACTAGATCATTGGACCTTCTGGACAGTAGATCATTGGACCTTCTGTACAGTAGATCATTGGACCTTCTGTACAGTAGATCATTGGACCTTCTGGACAGAATGATCATCGTCCCCACGTCACCTTACACCCATCACGAGCTGAGGAAGATACTTAACATCAGGTAAGTGGACCTTCTGCACTGCTAGATCATTGGACCTTCTGTACAGTAGATCATTGGACCTTCTGTACAGTAGATCATTGGACCTTCTGTAAAGTAGATCATTGGACATTCTTAACTGCTAGATCATTGGACCTTCTGTACAGTAGATCATTGGACCTTCTGCACTGCTAGATCATTGGACCTTCTGTACAGTAGATCATTGGACCTTCTGCACAGTAGATCATTGGACCTTCTGTACAGTAGATCATTGGACCTTCTGTACAGTAGATCATTGGACCTTCTGTACAGTAGATCATTGGACCTTCTGTACAGTAGATCATTGGACCTTCTGTACAGTAGATCATTGGACCTTCTGTACAGTAGATCATTGGACCTTCTGGACAGAATGATCATCGTCCCCACGTCACCTTACACCCATCACGAGCTGAGGAAGATGCCAACATCAGGTAAGTGGACCTTCTGCACTGCCAGATCATTGGACCTTCTGTACAGTAGATCATTGGACCTTCTGTACAGTAGATCATTGGACCTTCTGGACAGTAGATCATTGGACCTTCTGCACTGCTAGATCATTGGACCTTCTGTACAGTAGATCATTGGACCTTCTGCACTGCTAGATCATTGGACCTTCTGTACAGTAGATCATTGGACCTTCTGCACTGCTAGATCATTGGACCTTCTGTACAGTAGATCATTGGACCTTCTGCACTGCTAGATCATTGGACCTTCTGTACAGTAGATCATTGGACCTTCTGCACTGCTAGATCATTGGACCTTCTGTACAGTAGATCATTGGACCTTCTGTACAGTAGATCATTGGACCTTCTGTACAGTAGATCATTGGACCTTCTGGACAGAATGATCATCGTCCCCACGTCACCTTACACACATCACCAGATGTGGAAGATACTAATCATCAGGTAAGTGGCCCTTCTGCACTGCTAGATCATTGGACCTTCTGTACAGTAGATCATTGGACCTTCTGTACAGTAGATCATTGGACCTTCTGTACAGTAGATCATTGGACCTTCTGTACAGTAGATCATTGGACCTTCTGCTGCTAGATCATTGGACCTTCTGTACAGTAGATCATTGGACCTTCTGGACAGTAGATCATTGGACCTTCTGTACAGTAGATCATTGGACCTTCTGGACAGAATGATCATCGTCCCACGTCACCTTACACCCATCACGAGCTGAGGAAGATACTTAACATCAGGTAAGTGGACCTTCTGCACTGCTAGATCATTGGACCTTCTGTACAGTAGATCATTGGACCTTCTGTACAGTAGATCATTGGACCTTCTGTACTGCTAGATCATTGGACCTTCTGTACAGTAGATCATTGGACCTTCTGTACAGTAGATCATTGGACCTTCTGCACTGCTAGATCATTGGACCTTCTGTACAGTAGATCATTGGACCTTCTGCACTGCTAGATCATTGGACCTTCTGTACAGTAGATCATTGGACCTTCTGCACTGCTAGATCATTGGACCTTCTGTACAGTAGATCATTGGACCTTCTGCACTGCTAGATCATTGGACCTTCTGTACAGTAGATCATTGGACCTTCTGTACAGTAGATCATTGGACCTTCTGTACAGTAGATCATTGGACCTTCTGGACAGAATGATCATCGTCCCCGTCACCTTACACCCATCACGAGCTGGGAAGATGCTTAACATCTGGTAAGTGGACCTTCTGCACTGCTAGATCATTGGACCTTCTGTACAGTAGATCATTGGACCTTCTGTACAGTAGATCATTGGACCTTCTGTACAGTAGATCATTGGACCTTCTGTACAGTAGATCATTGGACCTTCTGCACTGCTAGATCATTGGACCTTCTGTACAGTAGATCATTGGACCTTCTGTACAGTAGATCATTGGACCTTCTGTACAGTAGATCATTGGACCTTCTGGACAGAATGATCATCGTCCCCACGTCACCTTACACCCATCACGAGCTGAGGAAGATGCCCAACATCAGGTAAGTGGACCTTCTGCACTGCTAGATCATTGGACCTTCTGTACAGTAGATCATTGGACCTTCTGCACTGCTAGATCATTGGACCTTCTGTACAGTAGATCATTGGACCTTCTGTACAGTAGATCATTGGACCTTCTGTACAGTAGATCATTGGACCTTCTGCACTGCTAGATCATTGGACCTTCTGTACAGTAGATCATTGGACCTTCTGTACAGTAGATCATTGGACCTTCTGTACAGTAGATCATTGGACCTTCTGGACAGAATGATCATCGTCCCCACGTCACCTTACACCCATCACGAGCTGAGGAAGATACTTAACATCAGGTAAGTGGACCTTCTGCACTGCTAGATCATTGGACCTTCTGTACAGTAGATCATTGGACCTTCTGTACAGTAGATCATTGGACCTTCTGTACAGTAGATCATTGGACCTTCTGTACAGTAGATCATTGGACCTTCTGTACAGTAGATCATTGGACCTTCTGTACAGTAGATCATTGGACCTTCTGTACAGTAGATCATTGGACCTTCTGTACAGTAGATCATTGGACCTTCTGGACAGAATGATCATCGTCCCCACGTCACCTTACACCCATCACGAGCTGAGGAAGATGAGTAAAATCAGGTAAGTGGACCTTCTGCAATTCTAGATCATTGGACCTTCTGTACAGTAGATCATTGGACCTTCTGTACAGTAGATCATTGGACCTTCTGGACAGAATGATCATCGTCCCCACGTCACCTTACACCCATCACGAGCTGAGAAGATGCTAACATCAGGTAAGTGGACCTTCTGCACTGCTAGATCATTGGACCTTCTGTACAGTAGATCATTGGACCTTCTGTACAGTAGATCATTGGACCTTCTGGACAGTAGATCATTGGACCTTCTGCACTGCTAGATCATTGGACCTTCTGCACTGCTAGATCATTGGACCTTCTGTACAGTAGATCATTGGACCTTCTGTACAGTAGATCATTGGACCTTCTGTACAGTAGATCATTGGACCTTCTGTACAGTAGATCATTGGACCTTCTGTACAGTAGATCATTGGACCTTCTGGACAGTAGATCATTGGACCTTCTGTACAGTAGATCATTGGACCTTCTGTACAGTAGATCATTGGACCTTCTGTACAGTAGATCATTGGACCTTCTGTACAGTAGATCATTGGACCTTCTGTACAGTAGATCATTGGACCTTCTGTACAGTAGATCATTGGACCTTCTGCACTGCTAGATCATTGGACCTTCTGTACAGTAGATCATTGGACCTTCTGTACAGTAGATCATTGGACCTTCTGCACTGCTAGATCATTGGACCTTCTGTACAGTAGATCATTGGACCTTCTGTACAGTAGATCATTGGACCTTCTGTACAGTAGATCATTGGACCTTCTGGACAGTAGATCATTGGACCTTCTGTACAGTAGATCATTGGACCTTCTGTACAGTAGATCATTGGACCTTCTGTACAGTAGATCATTGGACCTTCTGTACAGTAGATCATTGGACCTTCTGGACAGAATGATCATCGTCCCACGTCACCTTACACCCATCACGAGCTGAGGAAGATACTTAACATCAGGTAAGTGGACCTTCTGCACTGCTAGATCATTGGACCTTCTGTACAGTAGATCATTGGACCTTCTGTACAGTAGATCATTGGACCTTCTGTACAGTAGATCATTGGACCTTCTGTACAGTAGATCATTGGACCTTCTGTACAGTAGATCATTGGACCTTCTGTACAGTAGATCATTGGACCTTCTGCACTGCTAGATCATTGGACCTTCTGTACAGTAGATCATTGGACCTTCTGTACAGTAGATCATTGGACCTTCTGCACTGCTAGATCATTGGACCTTCTGTACAGTAGATCATTGGACCTTCTGTACAGTAGATCATTGGACCTTCTGTACAGTAGATCATTGGACCTTCTGTACAGTAGATCATTGGACCTTCTGTACAGTAGATCATTGGACCTTCTGTACAGTAGATCATTGGACCTTCTGTACAGTAGATCATTGGACCTTCTGTACAGTAGATCATTGGACCTTCTGGACAGAATGATCATCGTCCCCACGTCACCTTACACCCATCACGAGCTGAGGAAGATACTTAACATCAGGTAAGTGGACCTTCTGTACAGTAGATCATTGGACCTTCTGCACTGCTAGATCATTGGACCTTCTGTACAGTAGATCATTGGACCTTCTGTACAGTAGATCATTGGACCTTCTGTACAGTAGATCATTGGACCTTCTGGACAGAATGATCATCGTCCCCGTCACCTTACACCCATCACGAGCTGAGGAAGATGCTTAACATCAGGTAAGTGGACCTTCTGCACTGCTAGATCATTGGACCTTCTGTACAGTAGATCATTGGACCTTCTGTACAGAAGATCATTGGACCTTCTGTACAGTAGATCATTGGACCTTCTGTACAGTAGATCATTGGACCTTCTGTACAGTAGATCATTGGACCTTCTGCACTGCTAGATCATTGGACCTTCTGTACAGTAGATCATTGGACCTTCTGTACAGTAGATCATTGGACCTTCTGCACTGCTAGATCATTGGACCTTCTGCACTGCTAGATCATTGGACCTTCTGTACAGTAGATCTGCACTGCTAGATCATTGGACCTTCTGCACTGCTAGATCATTGGACCTTCTGTACAGTAGATCATTGGACCTTCTGCACTGCTAGATCATTGGACCTTCTGTACAGTAGATCATTGGACCTTCTGTACAGTAGATCATTGGACCTTCTGTACAGTAGATCATTGGACCTTCTGTACAGTAGATCATTGGACCTTCTGGACAGAATGATCATCGTCCCCACGTCACCTTACACCCATCACGAGCTGAGGAAGATACTTAACATCAGGTAAGTGGACCTTCTGCACTGCTAGATCATTGGACCTTCTGTACAGTAGATCATTGGACCTTCTGGACAGAAGATCATGGTCCCCGTCACCACACCCATCACGAGCTGAGGAAGATACAACATCATGTAACTGGACCTTCTGCACTTCTAGATCATTGGACCTTCTGTACAGTAGATCATTGGACCTTCTGTACAGTAGATCATTGGACCTTCTGTACAGTAGATCATTGGACCTTCTGGACAGAATGATCATCGTCCACGTCACCTTACACCCATCACGAGCTGAGGAAGATATTAACATCAGGTAAGTGGACCTTCTGCACTGCTAGATCATTGGACCTTCTGTACAGTAGATCATTGGACCTTCAGTACAGTAGATCATTGGACCTTCTCCTCTGTAGATCATTGGACCTTCTGTACAGTAGATCATTGGACCTTCTGTACAGTAGATCATTGGACCTTCTGCACTGTAGATCATTGGACCTTCTGTACAGTAGATCATTGGACCTTCTGTACAGTAGATCATTGGACCTTCTGTACAGTAGATCATTGGACCTTCTGGACAGAATGATCATCGTCCCCACCTCCCCTTACACCCATCCCGAGCTGAGGAAGATTCTTAACATCAGGTAAGTGGACCTTCTGCACTGCTAGATCATTGGACCTTCTGTACAGTAGATCATTGGACCTTCTGTACAGTAGATCATTGGACCTTCTGCACTGCTAGATCATTGGACCTTCTGTACAGTAGATCATTGGACCTTCTGTACAGTAGATCATTGGACCTTCTGTACAGTAGATCATTGGACCTTCTGGACAGAATGATCATCGTCCCCACGTCACCTTACACCATCACGAGCTGGGAAGATACTTAACATCACGTAAGTGGACCTTCCGCACAGCTAGATCATTGGACCTTCTGTACAGTAGATCATTGGACCTTCTGTACAGTAGATCATTGGACCTTCTGTACAGTAGATCATTGGACCTTCTGGACAGAATGATCATCGTCCCACGTCACCTTACACCCATCACGAGCTGAGAAGATGCCAACATCAGGTAAGTGGCCCTTCTGCACTGCTAGATCATTGGACCTTCTGTACAGTAGATCATTGGACCTTCTGTACAGTAGATCATTGGACCTTCTGTACAGTAGATCATTGGACCTTCTGTACAGTAGATCATTGGACCTTCTGTACAGTAGATCATTGGACCTTCTGTACAGTAGATCATTGGACCTTCTGGACAGAATGATCATCGTCCCCGTCACCTTACACCCATCACGAGCTGAGGAAGATACTTAACATCAGGTAAGTGGACCTTCTGCACTGCTAGATCATTGGACCTTCTGTACAGTAGATCATTGGACCTTCTGTACAGTAGATCATTGGACCTTCTGTACAGTAGATCATTGGACCTTCTGTACAGTAGATCATTGGACCTTCTGGACAGTAGATCATTGGACCTTCTGGACAGTAGATCATTGGACCTTCTGTACAGTAGATCATTGGACCTTCTGCACTGCTAGATCATTGGACCTTCTGTACAGTAGATCATTGGACCTTCTGTACAGTAGATCATTGGACCTTCTGTACAGTAGATCATTGGACCTTCTGTACAGTAGATCATTGGACCTTCTGAACAGTAGATCATTGGACCTTCTGTACAGTAGATCATTGGACCTTCTGCACTGCTAGATCATTGGACCTTCTGTACAGTAGATCATTGGACCTTCTGTACAGTAGATCATTGGACCTTCTGTACAGTAGATCATTGGACCTTCTGTACAGTAGATCATTGGACCTTCTGTACAGTAGATCATTGGACCTTCTGTACAGTAGATCATTGGACCTTCTGGACAGTAGATCATTGGACCTTCTGTACAGTAGATCATTGGACCTTCTGCACTGCTAGATCATTGGACCTTCTGTACAGTAGATCATTGGACCTTCTGTACAGTAGATCATTGGACCTTCTGTACAGTAGATCATTGGACCTTCTGTACAGTAGATCATTGGACCTTCTGCACTGCTAGATCATTGGACCTTCTGTACAGTAGATCATTGGACCTTCTGTACAGTAGATCATTGGACCTTCTGTACAGTAGATCATTGGACCTTCTGTACAGTAGATCATTGGACCTTCTGGACAGAATGATCATCGTCCCCACGTCACCTTACACCCATCACGAGCTGAGGAAGATACTTAACATCAGGTAAGTGGACCTTCTGCACTGCTAGATCATTGGACCTTCTGTACAGTAGATCATTGGACCTTCTGTACAGTAGATCATTGGACCTTCTGTACAGTAGATCATTGGACCTTCTGTACAGTAGATCATTGGACCTTCTGGACAGAATGATCATCGTCCCCACGTCACCTACACCCATCACGAGCTGAGAAGATACTTAACATCAGGTAAGTGGACCTTCTGCACTGCTAGATCATTGGACCTTCTGTACAGTAGATCATTGGACCTTCTGTACAGTAGATCATTGGACCTTCTGTACAGTAGATCATTGGACCTTCTGTACAGTAGATCATTGGACCTTCTGTACAGTAGATCATTGGACCTTCTGTACAGTAGATCATTGGACCTTCTGTACAGTAGATCATTGGACCTTCTGTACAGTAGATCATTGGACCTTCTGGACAGAATGATCATCGTCCCCACGTCTTACACCCATCACGAGCTGAGGAAGATACTTAACATCAGGTAAGTGGACCTTCTGCACTGCTAGATCATTGGACCTTCTGTACAGTAGATCATTGGACCTTCTGTACAGTAGATCATTGGACCTTCTGTACAGTAGATCATTGGACCTTCTGTACAGTAGATCATTGGACCTTCTGGACAGAATGATCATCGTCCCCGTCACCTTACACCCATCACGAGCTGAGAAGAGACTTAACATCAGGTAAGTGGACCTTCTGCACTGCTAGATCATTGGACCTTCTGTACAGTAGATCATTGGACCTTCTGTACAGTAGATCATTGGACCTTCTGTACAGTAGATCATTGGACCTTCTGCACTGCTAGATCATTGGACCTTCTGTACAGTAGATCATTGGACCTTCTGTACAGTAGATCATTGGACCTTCTGTACAGTAGATCATTGGACCTTCTGGACAGAATGATCATCGTCCCCACGTCACCTTACACCCATCACGAGCTGAGGAAGATACTTAACATCAGGTAAGTGGACCTTCTGCACTGCTAGATCATTGGACCTTCTGTACAGTAGATCATTGGACCTTCTGTACAGTAGATCATTGGACCTTCTGTACAGTAGATCATTGGACCTTCTGTACAGTAGATCATTGGACCTTCTGTACAGTAGATCATTGGACCTTCTGGACAGAATGATCATCGTCCCCACGTCACCTTACACCCATCACGAGCTGAGGAAGATACTTAACATCAGGTAAGTGGACCTTCTGCACTGCTAGATCATTGGACCTTCTGTACAGTAGATCATTGGACCTTCTGTACAGTAGATCATTGGACCTTCTGTACAGTAGATCATTGGACCTTCTGTACAGTAGATCATTGGACCTTCTGTACAGTAGATCATTGGACCTTCTGTACAGTAGATCATTGGACCTTCTGGACAGAATGATCATCGTCCCCACGTCACCTTACACCCATCACGAGCTGAGGAAGATACTTAACATCAGGTAAGTGGACCTTCTGCACTGCTAGATCATTGGACCTTCTGTACAGTAGATCATTGGACCTTCTGTACAGTAGATCATTGGACCTTCTGTACAGTAGATCATTGGACCTTCTGCACTGCTAGATCATTGGACCTTCTGTACAGTAGATCATTGACCTTCTGTACAGTAGATCATTGGACCTTCTGTACAGTAGATCATTGGACCTTCTGGACAGAATGATCATAGTCCCAACGTCACCTTACACCCTTCACGAGCTGAGGAAGTAAATAAACATCAGGTAAGTGGACATTCTGCACTGCTAGATCATTGGACCTTCTGTACAGTAGATCATTGGACCTTCTGTACAGTAGATCATTGGACCTTCTGTACAGTAGATCATTGGACCTTCTGGACAGAATGATCATCGTCCCCACGTCACCTTACACCCATCACGAGCTGAGGAAGATACTTAACATCAGGTAAGTGGACCTTCTGCACTGCTAGATCATTGGACCTTCTGTACAGTAGATCATTGGACCTTCTGTACAGTAGATCATTGGACCTTCTGGACAGAATGATCATCGTCCCCACGTCACCTTACACCCATCACGAGCTGAGGAAGATACTTAACATCAGGTAAGTGGACCTTCTGCACTGCTAGATCATTGGACCTTCTGTACAGTAGATCATTGGACCTTCTGTACAGTAGATCATTGGACCTTCTGTACAGTAGATCATTGGACCTTCTGCACTGCTAGATCATTGGACCTTCTGTACAGTAGATCATTGGACCTTCTGTACAGTAGATCATTGGACCTTCTGTACAGTAGATCATTGGACCTTCTGTACAGTAGATCATTGGACCTTCTGTACAGTAGATCATTGGACCTTCTGTACAGTAGATCATTGGACCTTCTGTACAGTAGATCATTGGACCTTCTGGACAGAATGATCATCGTCCCACGTCACCTTACACCCATCACGAGCTGAGGAAGATACTTAACATCTGGTAAGTGGACCTTCTGCACTGCTAGATCATTGGACCTTCTGTACAGTAGATCATTGGACCTTCTGTACAGTAGATCATTGGACCTTCTGTACAGTAGATCATTGGACCTTCTGTACAGTAGATCATTGGACCTTCTGTACAGTAGATCATTGGACCTTCTGCACTGCTAGATCATTGGACCTTCTGGACAGAATGATCATCGTCCCCACGTCACCTTACACCCATCACGAGCTGAGGAAGATACTTAACATCAGGTAAGTGGACCTTCTGCACTGCTAGATCATTGGACCTTCTGACAGTAGATCATTGGACCTTCTGTACAGTAGATCATTGGACCTTCTGTACAGTAGATCATTGGACCTTCTGTACAGTAGATCATTGGACCTTCTGTACAGTAGATCATTGGACCTTCTGTACAGTAGATCATTGGACCTTCTGTACAGTAGATCATTGGACCTTCTGTACAGTAGATCATTGGACCTTCTGTACAGTAGATCATTGGACCTTCTGTACAGTAGATCATTGGACCTTCTGCACTGCTAGATCATTGGACCTTCTGTACAGTAGATCATTGGACCTTCTGTACAGTAGATCATTGGACCTTCTGTACAGTAGATCATTGGACCTTCTGTACAGTAGATCATTGGACCTTCTGTACAGTAGATCATTGGACCTTCTGTACAGTAGATCATTGGACCTTCTGTACAGTAGATCATTGGACCTTCTGTACGGTAGATCATTGGACCTTCTGCAGATCATTGGACCTTCTGTACAGTAGATCATTGGACCTTCTGTACAGTAGATCATTGGACCTTCTGGACAGAATGATCATCGTCCCCACGTCACCTTACACCCATCACGAGCTGAGGAAGATACTTAACATCAGGTAAGTGGACCTTCTGCACTGCTAGATCATTGGACCTTCTGTACAGTAGATCATTGGACCTTCTGGACAAAATGATCATCGTCCCCACGTCACCTTACACCCATCACGAGCTGAGGCAGACACATCACATCAGGTAAGTGGACCTTCTGCACTGCTAGATCATTGGACCTTCTGTACAGTAGATCATTGGACCTTCTGTACAGTAGATCATTGGACCTTCTGTACAGTAGATCATTGGACCTTCTGTACAGTAGATCATTGGACCTTCTGTACAGTAGATCATTGGACCTTCTGTACAGTAGATCATGGACCTTCTGTACAGTAGATCATTGGACCTTCTGTACAGTAGATCATTGGACCTTCTGTACAGTAGATCATTGGACCTTCTGTACAGTAGATCATTGGACCTTCTGTACAGTAGATCATTGGACCTTCTGTACAGTAGATCATTGGACCTTCTGGACAGAATGATCATCGTCCCCACGTCACCTTACACCCATCACGAGCTGAGGAAGATACTTAACATCAGGTAAGTGGACCTTCTGCACTGCTAGATCATTGGACCTTCTGTACAGTAGATCATTGGACCTTCTGTACAGTAGATCATTGGACCTTCTGTACAGTAGATCATTGGACCTTCTGTACAGTAGATCATTGGACCTTCTGCACTGCTAGATCATTGGACCTTCTGTACAGTAGATCATTGGACCTTCTGGACAGTAGATCATTGGACCTTCTGTACAGTAGATCATTGGACCTTCTGTACAGTAGATCATTGGACCTTCTGTACAGTAGATCATTGGACCTTCTGGACAGAATGATCATCGTCCCCACGTCACCTTACACCCATCACGAGCTGAGGAAGATACTTAACATCAGGTAAGTGGACCTTCTGCACTGCTAGATCATTGGACCTTCTGTACAGTAGATCATTGACCTTCTGTACAGTAGATCATTGGACCTTCTGTACAGTAGATCATTGGACCTTCTGTACAGTAGATCATTGGACCTTCTGTACAGTAGATCATTGGACCTTCTGTACAGTAGATCATTGGACCTTCTGGACAGAATGATCATCGTCCCCACGTCACCTTACACCCATCACGAGCTGAGGAAGATACTTAACATCAGGTAAGTGGACCTTCTGCACTGCTAGATCATTGGACCTTCTGTACAGTAGATCATTGACCCTCTGGACAGTAGATCATTGGACCTTCTGTACAGTAGATCATTGGACCTTCTGTACAGTAGATCATTGGACCTTCTGTACAGTAGATCATTGGACCTTCTGTACAGTAGATCATTGGACCTTCTGGACAGAATGATCATCGTCCCCACGTCACCTACCACCAATCACGAGCTGAGGAAGATACTTAACATCAGGTAAGTGGACCTTCTGCACTGCTAGATCATTGGACCTTCTGTACAGTAGATCATTGGACCTTCTGTACAGTAGATCATTGGACCTTCTGTACAGTAGATCATTGGACCTTCTGGACAGAATGATCATCGTCCCCACGTCACCTTACACCCATCACGAGCTGAGGAAGATACTTAACATCAGGTAAGTGGACCTTCTGCACTGCTAGATCATTGGACCTTCTGTACAGTAGATCATTGGACCTTCTGCACTGCTAGATCATTGGACCTTCTGTACAGTAGATCATTGGACCTTCTGCACTGCTAGATCATTGGACCTTCTGTACAGTAGATCATTGGACCTTCTGTACAGTAGATCATTGGACCTTCTGTACAGTAGATCATTGGACCTTCTGTACAGTAGATCAATTGACCTTATGTAAAGTAGATCATTGGACCTTCTGTACAGTAGATCACGTGACCTTCTGGACAGAATGATCATCGTCCCCACGTCACCTTACACCCATCACGAGCTGAGGAAGATACTTAACATCAGGTAAGTGGACCTTCTGCACTGCTAGATCATTGACCTTCTGTACAGTAGATCATTGGACCTTCTGTACAGTAGATCATTGGACCTTCTGTACAGTAGATCATTGGACCTTCTGTACAGTAGATCCTTGGACCTTCTGTACAGTCGATCAGTGTACCTTCTGTACAGTAGATCATTGGACCGTCTGGACAGAAGATCATCGTCCCCACGTCACCTTACACTCATCACGAGCTGAGGAAGATTTAACATCAGGTAAGTGGACCTTCTGCACTGCTAGATCATTGGACCTTCTGTATAGTAGATCATTGACCTTCTGTACAGTAGATCATTGGACCTTCTGTACAGTAGATCATTGGACCTTCTGGACAGAATGATCATCGTCCCCACGTCACCTTACACCCATCACGAGCTGAAGATACTTAACATCAGATAAGTGGACCTCTGCACTGCTAGATCATTGGACCTTCTGTACAGTAGATCATTGGACCTTCTGTACAGTAGATCATTGGACCTTCTGGACAGAATGATCACGTCCCCACGTCACCTTACACCCATCACGAGCTGAGGAAGATACTTAACATCAGGTAAGTGGACCTTCTGCACTGCTAGATCATTGGACCTTCTGTACAGTAGATCATTGACCTTCTGGACAGAATGATCATCGTCCCCACGTCACCTTACACCCATCACGAGCTGAGGAAGATACTTAACATCAGGTAAGTGGACCTTCTGCACTGCTAGATCATTGACCTTCTGTAGTAGATCACTGGACCTTCTGTACAGTAGATCATTGGACCTTCTGTACAGTAGATCATTGGACCTTCTGTACAGTAGATCATTGGACCTTCTGTACAGTAGATCATTGACCTTCTGTACACTAGATCATGTGACCTTCTGTACAGTAGATCATTGGACCTTCTGTACAGTAGATCATTGACCTTCTGTACAGTAGATCATGGACCTTCTGGACAGAATGATCATCGTCCCCACGTCACCTACACCCATCACGAGCTGAGGAAGATACTTAACATCAGGTAAGTGGACCTTCTGCACTGCTAGATCATTGGACCTTCTGTACAGTAGATCATTGGACCTTCTGTACAGTAGATCATTGACCTTCTGTACAGTAGATCATTGGACCTTCTGTACAGTAGATCATTGACCTTCTGACAGAATGATCATCGTCCCCACGTCACCTTACACCCATCACGAGCTGAGAAGATATTACATCAGGTGTGGACCTTCTGCACTGCTAGATCATTGGACCTTCTGTACAGTAGATCATTGACCTTCTGTACAGTAGATCATTGACCTTCTGTACAGTAGATCATTGGACCTTCTGTACAGTAGATCATTGACCTTCTGTACAGTAGATCATTGACCTTCTGTACAGTAGATCATTGGACCTTCTGGACAGAATGATCATCGTCCCCACGTCACCTTACACCCATCACGAGCTGAGGAAGATACTTAACATCAGGTAAGTGGACTTCTGCACTGCTAGATCATTGGACCTTCTGTACAGTAGATCATTGGACCTTCTGTACAGTAGATCATTGGACCTTCTGTACAGTAGATCATTGGACCTTCTGTACAGTAGATCATTGACCTTCTGCACTGCTAGATCATTGGACCTTCTGTACAGTAGATCATTGGACCTTCTGGACAGTAGATCATTGGACCTTCTGTACAGTAGATCATTGGACCTTCTGTACAGTAGATCATTGGACCTTCTGTACAGTAGATCATTGGACCTTCTGGACAGAATGATCATCGTCCCCACGTCACCTTACACCCATCACGAGCTGAGGAAGATACTTAACATCAGGTAAGTGGACCTTCTGCACTGCTAGATCATTGGACCTTCTGTACAGTAGATCATTGGACCTTCTGTACAGTAGATCATTGGACCTTCTGTACAGTAGATCATTGACCTTCTGTACAGTAGATCATTGGACCTTCTGTACAGTAGATCATTGACCTTCTGTACAGTAGATCATTGGACCTTCTGGACAGAATGATCATCGTCCCCACGTCACCTACACCCATCACGAGCTGAGGAAGATACTTCTAACATCAGGTAAGTGGACCTTCTGCACTAGATCATTGGACCTTCTGTACAGTAGATCATTGGACCTTCTGTACAGTAGATCATTGACCTTCTGTACAGTAGATCATTGGACCTTCTGTACAGTAGATCATTGACCTTCTGTACAGTAGATCATTGGACCTTCTGTACAGTAGATCATTGACCTTCTGGACAGAATGATCATCGTCCCCACGTCACCTTACACCCATCACGAGCTGAGGAAGATACTTAACATCAGGTAAGTGGACCTTCTGCACTGCTAGATCATTGGACCTTCTGTACAGTAGATCATTGGACCTTCTGTACAGTAGATCATTGGACCTTCTGGACAGAATGATCATCGTCCCCACGTCACCTTACACCCATCACGAGCTGAGGAAGATACTTAACATCAGGTAAGTGGACCTTCTGCACTGCTAGATCATTGGACCTTCTGTACAGTAGATCATTGGACCTTCTGCACTGCTAGATCATTGGACCTTCTGTACAGTAGATCATTGGACCTTCTGCACTGCTAGATCATTTGACCTTCTGTACAGTAGATCATTGGACCTTCTGTACAGTAGATCATTGGACCTTCTGTACAGTAGATCATTGGACCTTCTGTACAGTAGATCATTGACCTTCTGTACAGTAGATCATTGGACCTTCTGTAAAGTAGATCATTGTACCTTCGGGAAATATTGATATTGGTCCCCACGTCACATCACACCCATCACGAGCTGAGGAAGATACTTAACATCAGGTAAGTGGACCTTCTGCACTGCTAGATCATTGGACCTTCTGTACAGTAGATCACTGGACCTTCTGTACAGTAGATCATTGACCTTCTGTACAGTAGATCATTGGACCTTCTGTGTAGATCATTGACCTTCTGTACAGTAGATCATTGGACCTTCTGTACAGTAGATCATTGGACCTTCTGGACAGAATGATCATCGTCCCCACGTCACCTTACACTCATCACGAGCTGAGGAAGATACTTAACATCAGGTAAGTGGACCTTCTGCACTGCTAGATCATTGGACCTTCTGTACAGTAGATCATTGGACCTTCTGTACAGTAGATCATTGGACCTTCTGTACAGTAGATCATTGGACCTTCTGTACAGTAGATCATTGTACCTTCTGTACAGTAGATCATTGACCTTCTGTACAGTAGATCATTGGACCTTCTGTACAGTAGATCATTGGACCTTCTGGACAGAATGATCATCGTCCCCACGTCACCTTACACCCATCACGAGCTGAGGAAGATACTTAACATCAGATAAGTGGACCTTCTGCACTGCTAGATCATTGGACCTTCTGTACAGTAGATCATTGGACCTTCTGTACAGTAGATCATTGGACCTTCTGGACAGAATGATCATCGTCCCCACGTCACCTTACACCCATCACGAGCTGAGGAAGATACTTAACATCAGGTAAGTGGACCTTCTGCACTGCTAGATCATTGGACCTTCTGTACAGTAGATCATTGGACCTTCTGGACAGAATGATCATCGTCCCCACGTCACCTTACACCCATCACGAGCTGAGGAAGATACTTAACATCAGGTAAGTGGACCTTCTGCACTGCTAGATCATTGGACCTTCTGTACAGTAGATCATTGGACCTTCTGTACAGTCGATCATTGACCTTCTGTACAGTAGATCATTGGACCTTCTGTACAGTAGATCATTGACCTTCTGTACAGTAGATCATTGGACCTTCTGTACAGTATCATTGGACCTTCTGTACAGTAGATCATTGGACCTTCTGTACAGTAGATCATTGACCTTCTGTACAGTAGATCATTGGACCTTCTGGACAGAATGATCATCGTCCCCACGTCACCTTACACCCATCACGAGCTGATGAAGATACTTAACATCAGGTAAGTTGACCTTCTGCACTGCTAGATCATTGGACCTTCTGTACAGTAGATCATTGGACCTTCTGTACAGTAGATCATTGACCTTCTGTACAGTAGATCATTGGACCTTCTGTACAGTAGATCATTGGACCTTCTGGACAGAATGATCATCGTCCCCACGTCACCTTACACCCATCACGAGCTGAGGAAGATACTTAACATCAGGTAAGTGGACCTTCTGCACTGCTAGATCATTGGACCTTCTGTACAGTAGATCATTGGACCTTCTGTACAGTAGATCATTGGACCTTCTGTACAGTAGATCATTGGACCTTCTGTACAGTAGATCATTGGACCTTCTGTACAGTAGATCATTGACCTTCTGTACAGTAGATCATTGACCTTCTGGACAGAATGATCATCGTCCCCACGTCACCTTACACCCATCACGAGCTGAGGAAGATACTTAACATCAGGTAAGTGGACCTTCTGCACTGCTAGATCATTGGACCTTCTGTACAGTAGATCATTGGACCTTCTGTACAGTAGATCATTGACCTTCTGTACAGTAGATCATTGGACCTTCTGGACAGAATGATCATCGTCCCCACGTCACCTTACACCCATCACGAGCTGAGGAAGATACTTAACATCAGGTAAGTGGACCTTCTGCACTGCTAGATCATTGGACCTTCTGTACAGTAGATCATTGGACCTTCTGTACAGTAGATCATTGGACCTTCTGTACAGTAGATCATTGGACCTTCTGTACAGTAGATCATTGGACCTTCTGTACAGTAGATCATTGACCTTCTGTACAGTAGATCATTGACCTTCTGTACAGTAGATCATTGACCTTCTGTACAGTAGATCATTGGACCTTCTGGACAGAATGATCATCGTCCCCACGTCACCTTACACCCATCACGAGCTGAGGAAGATACTTAACATCAGGTAAGTGGACCTTCTGCACTGCTAGATCATTGGACCTTCTGTACAGTAGATCATTGGACCTTCTGTACAGTAGATCATTGGACCTTCTGTACAGTAGATCATTGGACCTGTACAGTAGATCTGACCTTCTGTACAGTAGATCATTGACCTTCTGCACTGCTAGATCATTGGACCTTCTGTACAGTAGATCATTGGACCTTCTGTACAGTAGATCATTGGACCTTCTGTACAGTAGATCATTGGACCTTCTGTACAGTAGATCATTGGACCTTCTGTACAGTAGATCATTGGACCTTCTGTACAGTAGATCATTGGACCTTCTGTACAGTAGATCATTGGACCTTCTGTACAGTAGATCATTGGACCTTCTGGACAGAATGATCATCGTCCCCACGTCACCTTACACCCATCACGAGCTGAGGAAGATACTTAACATCAGGTAAGTGGACCTTCTGCACTGCTAGATCATTGACCTTCTGTACAGTAGATCATTGGACCTTCTGTACAGTAGATCATTGGACCTTCTGTACAGTAGATCATTGGACCTTCTGTACAGTAGATCATTGGACCTTCTGTACAGTAGATCATTGGACCTTCTGCACTGTAGATCATTGGACCTTCTGTACAGTAGATCATTGGACCTTCTGTACAGTAGATCATTGGACCTTCTGTACAGTAGATCATTGGACCTTCTGTACAGTAGATCATTGACCTTCTGTACAGTAGATCATTGGACCTTCTGGACAGAATGATCATCGTCCCCACGTCACCTTACACCCATCACGAGCTGAGGAAGATACTTAACATCAGGTAAGTGGACCTTCTGCACTGCTAGATCATTGACCTTCTGTACAGTAGATCATTGGACCTTCTGTACAGTAGATCATTGGACCTTCTGTACAGTAGATCATTGACCTTCTGTACAGTAGATCATTGACCTTCTGTACAGTAGATCATTGGACCTTCTGCACTGCTAGATCATTGGACCTTCTGTACAGTAGATCATTGTACCATCTGTACAGTAGATCATTGGACCTTCTGTACAGAAGATCATTGGACCATCTGGACACAATGATCATCGTCCCACGTCACCTACACCCACCACGCGCTGAGGAAGATACTTAACATCAGGTAAGTGGACCTTCTGCACTGCTAGATCATTGGACCTTCTGTACAGTAGATCATTGGACCTTCTGTACAGTAGATCATTGGACCTTCTGTACAGTAGATCATTGGACCTTCTGTACAGTAGATCATTGTACCTTCTGTACAGTAGATCATTGGACCTTCTGTACAGTAGATCATTGGACCTTCTGTACAGTAGATCATTGGACCTTCTGTACAGTAGATCATTGGACCTTCTGTACAGTAGATCATTGGACCTTCTGGACAGTAGATCATTGGACCTTCTGTACAGTAGATCATTGGACCTTCTGTACAGTAGATCATTGGACCTTCTGTACAGTAGATCATTTGACCTTCTGGACAGAATGATCATCGTCCCCACGTCACCGTACACCCATCACGAGCTGAGGAAGATACTTAACATCAGGTAAGTGGACCTTCTGCACTGCTAGATCATTGGACCTTCTGTACAGTAGATCATTGACCTTCTGTACAGTAGATCATTGGACCTTCTGTACAGTAGATCATTGGACCTTCTGTACAGTAGATCATTGACCTTCTGTACAGTAGATCATTGGACCTTCTGCACTGCTAGATCATTGGACCTTCTGTACAGTAGATCATTGGACCTTCTGGACAGAATGATCATCGTCCCCACGTCACCTTACACCCATCACGAGCTGAGGAAGATATTTAACATCAGGTAAGTGGACCTTCTGCACTGCTAGATCATTGGACCTTCTGTACAGTAGATCATTGGACCTTCTGTACAGTAGATCATTGGACCTTCTGCACTGCTAGATCATTGGACCTTCTGTACAGTAGATCATTGGACCTTCTGGACAGAATGATCATCGTCCCCACGTCACCTTACACCCATCACGAGCTGAGGAAGATACTTAACATCAGGTAAGTGGACCTTATGCACTGCTAGATCATTGGACCTTCTGTACAGTAGATCATTGGACCTTCTGTACAGTAGATCATTGGACCTTCTGTACAGTAGATCATTGGACCTTCTGCACTGCTAGATCATTGGACCTTCTGTACAGTAGATCATTGGACCTTCTGGACAGAATGATCATCGTCCCCACGTCACCTTACACCCATCACGAGCTGAGAAGATACTTAACATCAGGTAAGTGGACCTTCTGCACTGCTAGATCATTGACCTTCTGTACAGTAGATCATTAGACCTTCTGTACAGTAGATCATTGGACCTTCTGTACAGTAGATCATTGGACCTGCTGAACAGTAGATCATTGGACCTTCTGTACAGTAGATCATTGACCTTCTGGACAGTAGATCATTGGACCTTCTGGACAGTAGATCATTGGACCTTCTGTACAGTAGATCATTGACCTTCTGTACAGTAGATCATTGGACCTTCTGGACAGAATGATCATCGTCCCCACGTCACCTTACACCCATCACGAGCTGAGGAAGATACTTAACATCAGGTAAGTGGACCTTCTGCACTGCTAGATCATTGGACCTTCTGTACAGTAGATCATTGGACCTTCTGTACAGTAGATCATTGGACCTTCTGTACAGTAGATCATTGACCTTCTGTACAGTAGATCATTGGACCTTCTGCACTGCTAGATCATTGGACCTTCTGTACAGTAGATCATTGGACCTGTACAGTAGATCATTGGACCTTCTGTACAGTAGATCATTGGACCTTCTGCACTGCTAGATCATTGGACCTTCTGTACAGTAGATCATTGACCTTCTGCAGTAGATCATTGGACCTTCTGTACAGTAGATCATTGGACCTTCTGCACTGCTAGATCATTGGACCTTCTGTACAGTAGATCATTGGACCTTCTGTACAGTAGATCATTGGACCTTCTGCACTGCTAGATCATTGGACCTTCTGTACAGTAGATCATTGACCTTCTGTACAGTAGATCATTGGACCTTCTGTACAGTAGATCATTGGACCTTCTGTACAGTAGATCATTGGACCTTCTGTACAGTAGATCATTGGACCTTCTGCACTGCTAGATCATTGGACCTTCTGTACAGTAGATCATTGGACCTTCTGTACAGTAGATCATTGGACCTTCTGCACTGCTAGATCATTGGACCTTATGTACAGTAGATAAGTGGAGCTTCTGTGCAGTAGATCATTGGACCTTCTGTACAGTAGATCATTGGACCTTCTGCACTGCTAGATCATTGGACCTTCTGTACAGTAGATCATTGGACCTTCTGTACAGTAGATCATTGGACCTTCTGCACTGCTAGATCATTGGACCTTCTGTACAGTAGATCATTGACCTTCTGTACAGTAGATCATTGGACCTTCTGTACAGTAGATCATTGGACCTTCTGTACAGTAGATCATTGACCTTCTGTACAGTAGATCATTGGACCTTCTGCACTGCTAGATCATTGGACCTTCTGTACAGTAGATCATTGGACCTTCTGTACAGTAGATCATTGGACCTTCTGCACTGCTAGATCATTGGACCTTCTGTACAGTAGATCATTGGACCTTCTGTACAGTAGATCATTGACCTTCTGTACAGTAGATCATTGGACCTTCTGCACTGCTAGATCATTGACCTTCTGTACAGTAGATCATTGGACCTTCTGTACAGTAGATCATTGGACCTTCTGTACAGTAGATCATTGGACCTTCTGGACAGAATGATCATCGTCCCCACGTCACCTTACACCCATCACGAGCTGAGGAAGATACTTAACATCAGGTAAGTGGACCTTCTGCACTGCTAGATCATTGGACCTTCTGTACAGTAGATCATTGGACCTTCTGTACAGTAGATCATTGGACCTTCTGTACAGTAGATTATTGGACCTTCTGTACAGTAGATCATTGGACCTTCTGCACTGCTAGATCATTGGACCTTCTGTACAGTAGATCATCTGACCTTCTGTACAGTAGATCATTGGACCTTCTGTACAGTAGATCATTGGACCTTCTGTACAGTAGATCATTGGACCTTCTGTACAGTAGATCATTGGACCTTCTGCACTGCTAGATCATTGGACCTTCTGTACAGTAGATCATTGGACCTTCTGTACAGTAGATCATTGGACCTTCTGTACAGTAGATCATTGGACCTTCTGTACAGTAGATCATTGGACCTTCGGTACCGTAGATCATTGGACCTTCTGCACTGCTAGATCATTGGACCTTCTGTACAGTAGATCATTGGACCTTCTGTACAGTAGATCATTGGACCTTCTGCACAGCTAGATCATTGGACCTTCTGTACAGTAGATCATTGGACCTTCTGTACAGTAGATCATTGGACCTTCTGTACAGTAGATCATTGGACCTTCTGCACTGCTAGATCATTGACCTTCTGTACAGTAGATCATTGACCTTCTGTACAGTAGATCATTGGACCTTCTGTACAGTAGATCATTGGACCTTCTGGACAGAATGATCATCGTCCCCACGTCACCTTACCCATCACGAGCTGAGGAAGATACCTAACATCAGGTAAGTGGACCTTCTGCACTGCTAGATCATTGGACCTTGTGTACAGTAGATCATTGGACCTTCACTGCACTTCTGATCATTGGACCTTCTGTACAGTAGATCATTGGACCTTCTGTACAGTAGATCATTGGACCTTCTGCACTGCTAGATCATTGGACCTTCTGTACAGTAGATCATTGGACCTTCTGTACAGTAGATCATTGACCTTCTGTACAGTAGATCATTGACCTTCTGGACAGAATGATCATCGTCCCCACGTCACCTTACACCCATCACGAGCTGAGGAAGATACTTAACATCAGGTAAGTGGACCTTCTGCACTGCTAGATCATTGGACCTTCTGTACAGTAGATCATTGGACCTTCTGTACAGTAGATCATTGGACCTTCTGTACAGTAGATTATTGGACCTTCTGTACAGTAGATCATTGGACCTTCTGCACTGCTAGATCATTGACCTTCTGTACAGTAGATCATTGGACCTTCTGTACAGTAGATCATTGGACCTTCTGTACAGTAGATCATTGCACCTTCTGTACAGTAGATCATTGACCTTCTGTACAGTAGATCATTGGACCTTCTGCACTGCTAGATCATTGGACCTTCTGTACAGTAGATCATTGGACCTTCTGTACAGTAGATCATTGGACCTTCTGTACAGTAGATCATTGGACCTTCTGTACAGTAGATCATTGGACCTTCTGTACAGTAGATCATTGGACCTTCTGTACAGTAGATCATTGACCTTCTGTACAGTAGATCATTGGACCTTCTGTACAGTAGATCATTGGACCTTCTGTACAGTAGATCATTGGACCTTCTGCACTGCTAGATCATTGGACCTTCTGTACAGTAGATCATTGGACCTTCTGTACAGTAGATCATTGACCTTCTGTACAGTAGATCATTGGACCTTCTGGACAGAATGATCATCGTCCCCACGTCACCTTACACCCATCACGAGCTGAGGAAGATACTTAACATCAGGTAAGTGGACCTTCTGCACTGCTAGATCATTGGACCTTCTGTACAGTAGATCATTGGACCTTCTGTACAGTAGATCATTGGACCTTCTGTACAGTAGATCATTGGACCTTATTCTACTCTAGATCATTGGACCTTCTGTACAGTAGATCATTGGACCTTCTGTACAGTAGATCATTGGACCTTCTGTACAGTAGATCATTGGACCTTCTGTACAGTAGATCATTGGACCTACTGCACCGCTAGATCATTGGACCTTCTGTACAGTAGATCATTGGACCTTCTACAGTAGATCATTGGACCTTCTGTACAGTAGTTCATTGGTCCTTCTGCACTGCTAGATCATTGGACCTTCTGCACTGCTAGATCATTGGACCTTCTGTACAGTAGATCATTGGACCTTCTGGACAGAATGATCATCGTCCACGTCACCTTACACCCATCACGAGCTGAGGAAGATACTTAACATCAGGTAAGTGGACCTTCTGCACTGCTAGATCATTGGACCTTCTGTACAGTAGATCATTGGACCTTCTGTACAGTAGATCATTGGACCTTCTGTACAGTAGATCATTGGACCTTCTGTACAGTAGATCATTGGACCTTCTGTACAGTAGATCATTGGACCTTCTGCACTGCTAGATCATTGGACCTTCTGTACAGTAGATCATTGGACCTTCTGTACAGTAGATCATTGGACCTTCTGTACAGTAGATCATTGGACCTTCTGTACAGTAGATCATTGGACCTTCTGCACTGCTAGATCATTGGACCTTCTGTACAGTAGATCATTGGACCTTCTGTACAGTAGATCATTGGACCTTCTGTACAGTAGATCATTGGACCTTCTGTACAGTAGATCATTGGACCTTCTGTACAGTAGATCATTGGACCTTCTGTACAGTAGATCATGGACCTTCTGCACTAGATCATTGGACCTTCTGCACTGCTAGATCATTAGACCTTCTGCACTGCTAGATCATTGGACCTTCTGTACAGTAGATCATTGGACCTTCTGTACAGTAGATCATTGGACCTTCTGCACTGCTAGATCATTGGACCTTCTGTACAGTAGATCATTGGACCTTCTGCACTGATAGATCATTGGACCTTCTGCACTGCTAGATCATTGGACCTTCTGTACAGTAGATCATTGGACCTTCTGTACAGTAGATCATTGGACCTTCTGCACTGCTAGATCATTGGACCTTCTGTACAGTAGATCATTGGACCTTCTGTACAGTAGATCATTGGACCTTCTGTACAGTAGATCATTGGACCTTCTGTACAGTAGATCATTGGACCTTCTGTACAGTAGATCATTGGACCTTCTGCACTGCTAGATCATTGGACCTTCTGCACTGCTAGATCATTGGACCTTCTGTACAGTAGATCATTGGACCTTCTGGACAGAATGATCATCGTCCAAAAGTAACCTTAATCCCATCACGAGCTGAGGAAGATACTTAACATCAGGTAAGTGGACCTTCTGCACTGCTAGATCATTGGACCTTCTGTACAGTAGATCATTGGACCTTCTGTACAGTAGATCATTGGACCTTCTGGACAGTAGATCATTGGACCTTCTGGACAGAATGATCATCGTCCACGTCACCTTACACCCATCACGAGCTGAGGAAGATACTTAACATCAGGTAAGTGGACCTTCTGCACTGCTAGATCATTGGACCTTCTGTACAGTAGATCATTGGACCTTCTGTACAGTAGATCATGGACCTTCTGTACAGTAGATCATTGGACCTTCTGTACAGTAGATCATGGGACCTTCTGTACAGTAGATCATTGGACCTTCTGCACTGCTAGATCATTGGACCTTCTGTACAGTAGATCATTGGACCTTCTGTACAGTAGATCATTGGACCTTCTGTACAGTAGATCATTGGACCTTCTGTACAGTAGATCATTGGACCTTCTGCACTGCTAGATCATTGGACCTTCTGTACAGTAGATCATTGGACCTTCTGTACAGTAGATCATTGGACCTTCTGTACAGTAGATCATTGGACCTTCTGTACAGTAGATCATTGGACCTTCTGTACAGTAGATCATTGGACCTTCTGTACAGTAGATCATTGGACCTTCTGTACAGTAGATCATTGGACCTTCTGTACAGTAGATCATTGGACCTTCTGGACAGAATGTACATCGTCCACGTCACATCTTACACCCATCACGAGCTGAGGAAGATACTTAACATCAGGTAAGTGGACCTTCTGCACTGCTAGATCATTGGACCTTCTGTACGGTAGATCATTGGACCTTCTGTACAGTAGATCATTGGACCTTCTGTACAGTAGATCATTGGACCTTCTGGACAGAATGAGCATCGTCCGAACTTCACCTTACACCCATCACGAGCTGAGGAAGATACTTAACATCAGGTAAGTGGACCTTCTGCACTGCTAGATCATTGGACCTTCTGTACAGTAGATCATTGGACCTTCTGCACTGCTAGATCATTGGACCTTCTGTACAGTAGATCATTGGACCTTCTGCACTGCTAGATCATTGGACCTTCTGTACAGTAGATCATTGGACCTTCTGTACAGTAGATCATTGGACCTTCTGTACAGTAGATCATTGGACCTTCTGTACAGTAGATCATTGGACCTTCTGTACAGTAGATCATTGGACCTTCTGTACAGTAGATCATTGGACCTTCTGGACAGAATGATCATCGTCCCCACGTCACCTTACACCCATCACGAGCTGAGGAAGATACTTAACATCAGGTAAGTGGACCTTCTGCACTGCTAGATCATTGGACCTTCTGTACAGTAGATCATTGGACCTTCTGTACAGTAGATCATTGGACCTTCTGTACAGTAGATCATTGGACCTTCTGTACAGTAGATCATTGGACCTTCTGTACAGTAGATCATTGGACCTTCTGTACAGTAGATCATTGGACCTTCTGAACAGAAGATCATTGGACCTTCTGTACAGTAGATCATTGGACCTTCTGGACAGAATGATCATCGTCCACGTCACCTTACACCCATCACGAGCTGAGGAAGATACTTAACATCAGGTAAGTGGACCTTCTGCACTGCTAGATCATTGGACCTTCTGTACAGTAGATCATTGGACCTTCTGCACTGCTAGATCATTGGACCTTCTGTACAGTAGATCATTGGACCTTCTGCACTGCTAGATCATTGGACCTTCTGTACAGTAGATCATTGGACCTTCTGTACAGTAGATCATTGGACCTTCTGTACAGTAGATCATTGGACCTTCTGTACAGTAGATCATTGGACCTTCTGTACAGTAGATCATTGGACCTTCTGTACAGTAGATCATTGGACCTTCTGTACAGTAGATCATTGGACCTTCTGTACAGTAGATCATTGGACCTTCTGTACAGTAGATCATTGGACCTTCTGTACAGTAGATCATTGGACCTTCTGGACAGAATGATCATCGTCCCCCCGTCACCTTACGCCCAGCACGAGGGGAGGGAGATACTTAACATCAGGTTAGTGGACCTTCTGCACTGCTAGATCATTGGACCTTCTGTACAGTAGATCATTGGACCTTCTGTACAGTAGATCATTGGACCTTCTGTACTGTAGATCATTGGACCTTCTGTACAGTAGATCATTGGACCTTCTGTACAGTAGATCATTGGACCTTCTGTACAGTAGATCATTGGACCTTCTGGACAGAATGATCATCGTCCCCACGTCACCTTACACTCATCACGAGCTGAGGAAGATACTTAACATCAGGTAAGTGGACCTTCTGCACTGCTAGATCATTGGACCTTCTGTATAGTAGATCATTGGACCTTCTGTACAGTAGATCATTGGACCTTCTGTACAGTAGATCATTGGACCTTCTGGACAGAATGATCATCGTCCCCACGTCACCTTACACCCATCACGAGCTGAGGAAGATACTTAACATCAGATAAGTGGACCTTCTGCACTGCTAGATCATTGGACCTTCTGTACAGTAGATCATTGGACCTTCTGTACAGTAGATCATTGGACCTTCTGGACAGAATGATCATCGTCCACGTCACCTTACACCCATCACGAGCTGAGGAAGATGCTTAACATCAGGTAAGTGGACCTTCTGCACTGCTAGATCATAGGACCTTCTGTACAGTAGATCATTGGACCTTCTGTACAGTAGATCATTGGACCTTCTGGACAGAATGATCATCGTCCCCACGTCACCTTACACCCATCACGAGCTGAGGAAGATACTTAACATCAGGTAAGTGGACCTTCTGCACTGCTAGATCATTGGACCTTCTGTACAGTAGATCATTGGACCTTCTGTACAGTAGATCATTGGACCTTCTGTACAGTAGATCATTGGACCTTCTGTACAGTAGATCATTGGACCTTCTGTACAGTAGATCATTGGACCTTCTGTACAGTAGATCATTGGACCTTCTGTACAGTAGATCATTGGACCTTCTGTACAGTAGATCATTGGACCTTCTGTACAGTAGATCATTGGACCTTCTGGACAGAATGATCATCGTCCCCACGTCACCTTACACCCATCACGAGCTGAGGAAGATACTTAACATCAGGTAAGTGGACCTTCTGCACTGCTAGATCATTGGACCTTCTGTACAGTAGATCATTGGACCTTCTGTACAGTAGATCATTGGACCTTCTGTACAGTAGATCATTGGACCTTCTGTACAGTAGATCATTGGACCTTCTGTACAGTAGATCATTGGACCTTCTGTACAGTAGATCATTGGACCTTCTGGACAGAATGATCATGGTCCCAACGTCACCTAACACCATTCACGAGCTGAGGAAGATACTTAACATCAGGTAAGTGGACCTTCTGCACTGCTAGATCATTGGACCTTCTGTACAGTAGATCATTGGACCTTCTGTACAGTAGATCATTGGACCTTCTGTACAGTAGATCATTGGACCTTCTGGACAGAATGATCATCGTCCCCACGTCACCTTACACCCATCACGAGCTGAGGAAGATACTTAACATCAGGTAAGTGGACCTTCTGCACTGCTAGATCATTGGACCTTCTGTACAGTAGATCATTGGACCTTCTGTACAGTAGATCATTGGACCTTCTGTACAGTAGATCATTGGACCTTCTGTACAGTAGATCATTGGACCTTCTGTACAGTAGATCATTGGACCTTCTGTACAGTAGATCATTGGACCTTCTGTACAGTAGATCATTGGACCTGCAGTACAGTAGAACAATGGACCTTCTGGACAGAATGATCATCGTCCCCACGTCACCTTACACCCATCACGAGCTGAGGAAGATACTTAACATCAGGTAAGTGGACCTTCTGCACTGCTAGATCATTGGACCTTCTGTACAGTAGATCATTGGACCTTCTGTACAGTAGATCATTGGACCTTCTGTACAGTAGATCATTGGACCTTCTGTACAGTAGATCATTGGACCTTCTGTACAGTAGATCATTGGACCTTCTGCACTGCTAGATCATTGGACCTTCTGTACAGTAGATCATTGGACCTTCTGTACAGTAGATCATTGGACCTTCTGTACAGTAGATCATTGGACCTTCTGTACAGTAGATCATTGGACCTTCTGTACAGTAGATCATTGGACCTTCTGTACAGTAGATCATTGGACCTTCTGTACAGTAGATCATTGGACCTTCTGTACAGTAGATCATTGGACCTTCTGGACAGAATGATCATCGTCCCCACGTCACCTTACACCCATCACGAGCTGAGGAAGATACTTAACATCAGGTAAGTGGACCTTCTGCACTGCTAGATCATTGGACCTTCTGTACAGTAGATCATTGGACCTTCTGTACAGTAGATCATTGGACCTTCTGTACAGTAGATCATTGGACCTTCTGTACAGTAGATCATTGGACCTTCTGTACAGTAGATCATTGGACCTTCTGCACTGCTAGATCATTGGACCTTCTGTACAGTAGATCATTGGACCTTCTGTACAGTAGATCATTGGACATGAGCAGTAGATCATTGGACCTTCTGTACAGTAGATCATTGGACCTTCTGTACAGTAGATCATTGGACCTTCTGGACAGAATGATCATCGTCCCCACGTCACCTTACACCCATCACGAGCTGAGAAGATGCTTAACATCAGGTAAGTGGACCTTCTGCACTGCTAGATCAATGGAACTTCTGAACAGTAGATCATTGGACCTTCTTTACAGTAGATCATACGACCTTCTGTACAGTAGATCATTGGACCTTCTGTACAGTAGATCATTGGACCTTCTGTACAGTAGATCATTGGACCTTCTGCACTGCTAGATCATTGTACCTTCTGTACAGTAGATCATTGGACCTTCTGTACAGTAGATCATTGGACCTTCTGTACAGTAGATCATTGGACCTTCTGGACAGAATGATCATCGTCCCCACGTCACCTTACACCCATCACGAGCTGAGGAAGATACTTAACATCAGGTAAGTGGACCTTCTGCACTGCTAGATCATTGGACCTTCTGTACAGTAGATCATTGGACCTTCTGTACAGTAGATCATTGGACCTTCTGTACAGTAGATCATTGGACCTTCTGTACAGTAGATCATTGGACCTTCTGTACAGTAGATCATTGGACCTTCTGTACAGTAGATCATTGGACCTTCTGTACAGTAGATCATTGGACCTTCTGTACAGTAGATAGATGGACCTTCTGTACAGTAGATCATTGGACCTTCTGGACAGTAGATCATTGGACCTTCTGTACAGTAGATCATTGGACCTTCTGTACAGTAGATCATTGGACCTTCTGTACAGTAGATCATTGGACCTTCTGGACAGAATGATCATCGTCCCCACGTCACCTTACACCCATCACGAGCTGAGAAGATAATTAACATCAGGTAAGTGGACCTTCTGCACTGCTAGATCATTGGACCTTCTGTACAGTAGATCATTGGACCTTCTGTACAGTAGATCATTGGACCTTCTGTACAGTAGATCATTGGACCTTCTGTACAGTAGATCATTGGACCTTCTGTACAGTAGATCATTGGACCTTCTGCACTGCTAGATCATTGGACCTTCTGTACAGTAGATCATTGGACCTTCTGGACAGAATGATCATCGTCCCCACGTCACCTTACACCCATCACGAGCTGAGGAAGATACTTAACATCAGGTAAGTGGACCTTCTGCACTGCTAGATCATTGGACCTTCTGTACAGTAGATCATTGGACCTTCTGTACAGTAGATCATTGGACCTTCTGCACTGCTAGATCATTGGACCTTCTGTACAGTAGATCATTGGACCTTCTGGACAGAATGATCATCGTCCCCACGTCACCTTACACCCATCACGAGCTGAGGAAGATACTTAACATCAGGTAAGTGGACCTTCTGCACTGCTAGATCATTGGACCTTCTGTACAGTAGATCATTGGACCTTCTGTACAGTAGATCATTGGACCTTCTGTACAGTAGATCATTGGACCTTCTGCACTGTAGATCATTGGACCTTCTGTACAGTAGATCATTGGACCTTCTGGACAGAATGATCATCGCCCCCCCGTCACCTTACACCCCTCCCGCCCTGATGAAGATACTTAACATCAGGTAAGTGGACCTTCTGCACTGCTAGATCATTGGACCTTCTGTACAGTAGATCATTGGACCTTCTGTACAGTAGATCATTGGACCTTCTGTACAGTAGATCATTGGACCTTCTGTACAGTAGATCATTGGACCTTCTGTACAGTAGATCATTGGACCTTCTGGACAGTAGATCATTGGACCTTCTGGACAGTAGATCATTGGACCTTCTGTACAGTAGATCATTGGACCTTCTGTACAGTAGATCATTGGACCTTCTGGACAGAATGATCATCGTCCCCACGTCACCTTACACCCATCACGAGCTGAGGAAGATACTTAACATCAGGTAAGTGGACCTTCTGCACTGCTAGATCATTGGACCTTCTGTACAGTAGATCATTGGACCTTCTGTACAGTAGATCATTGGACCTTCTGTACAGTAGATCATTGGACCTTCTGTACAGTAGATCATTGGACCTTCTGCACTGCTAGATCATTGGACCTTCTGTACAGTAGATCATTGGACCTTCTGTACAGTAGATCATTGGACCTTCTGTACAGTAGATCATTGGACCTTCTGCACTGCTAGATCATTGGACCTTCTGTACAGTAGATCATTGGACCTTCTGTACAGTAGATCATTGGACCTTCTGTACAGTAGATCATTGGACCTTCTGCACTGCTAGATCATTGGACCTTCTGTACAGTAGATCATTGGACCTTCTGTACAGTAGATCATTGGACCTTCTGCACTGCTAGATCATTGGACCTTCTGTACAGTAGATCATTGGACCTTCTGTACAGTAGATCATTGGACCTTCTGTACAGTAGATCATTGGACCTTCTGTACAGTAGATCATTGGACCTTCTGTACAGTAGATCATTGGACCTTCTGCACTGCTAGATCATTGGACCTTCTGTACAGTAGATCATTGGACCTTCTGTACAGTAGATCATTGGACCTTCTGCACTGCTAGATCATTGGACCTTCTGTACAGTAGATCATTGGACCTTCTGTACAGTAGATCATTGGACCTTCTGTACAGTAGATCATTGGACCTTCTGCACTGCTAGATCATTGGACCTTCTGTACAGTAGATCATTGGACCTTCTGTACAGTAGATCATTGGACCTTCTGCACTGCTAGATCATTGGACCTTCTGTACAGTAGATCATTGGACCTTCTGTACAGTAGATCATTGGACCTTCTGTACAGTAGATCATTGGACCTTCTGTACAGTAGATCATTGGACCTTCTGTACAGTAGATCATTGGACCTTCTGCACTGCTAGATCATTGGACCTTCTGTACAGTAGATCATTGGACCTTCTGTACAGTAGATCATTGGACCTTCTGCACTGCTAGATCATTGGACCTTCTGTACAGTAGATCATTGGACCTTCTGTACAGTAGATCATTGGACCTTCTGTACAGTAGATCATTGGACCTTCTGCACTGCTAGATCATTGGACCTTCTGTACAGTAGATCATTGGACCTTCTGTACAGTAGATCATTGGACCTTCTGTACAGTAGATCATTGGACCTTCTGGACAGAATGATCATCGTCCCCACGTCACCTTACACCCATCACGAGCTGAGGAAGATACTTAACATCAGGTAAGTGGACCTTCTGCACTGCTAGATCATTGGACCTTCTGTACAGTAGATCATTGGACCTTCTGTACAGTAGATCATTGGACCTTCTGTACAGTAGATTATTGGACCTTCTGTACAGTAGATCATTGGACCTTCTGCACTGCTAGATCATTGGACCTTCTGTACAGTAGATCATTGGACCTTCTGTACAGTAGATCATTGGACCTTCTGTACAGTAGATCATTGGACCTTCTGTACAGTAGATCATTGGACCTTCTGTACAGTAGATCATTGGACCTTCTGCACTGCTAGATCATTGGACCTTCTGTACAGTAGATCATTGGACCTTCTGTACAGTAGATCATTGGACCTTCTGTACAGTAGATCATTGGACCTTCTGTACAGTAGATCATTGGACCTTCTGCACTGCTAGATCATTGGACCTTCTGCACTGCTAGATCATTGGACCTTCTGTACAGTAGATCATTGGACCTTCTGTACAGTAGATCATTGGACCTTCTGCACTGCTAGATCATTGGACCTTCTGTACAGTAGATCATTGGACCTTCTGTACAGTAGATCATTGGACCTTCTGTACAGTAGATCATTGGACCTTCTGCACTGCTAGATCATTGGACCTTCTGTACAGTAGATCATTGGACCTTCTGTACAGTAGATCATTGGACCTTCTGTACAGTAGATCATTGGACCTTCTGGACAGAATGATCATCGTCCCCACGTCACCTTACACCCATCACGAGCTGAGGAAGATACCTAACATCAGGTAAGTGGACCTTCTGCACTGCTAGATCATTGGACCTTGTGTACAGTAGATCATTGGACCTTCTGCACTGCTTGATCATTGGACCTTCTGTACAGTAGATCATTGGACCTTCTGTACAGTAGATCATTGGACCTTCTGCACTGCTAGATCATTGGACCTTCTGTACAGTAGATCATTGGACCTTCTGTACAGTAGATCATTGGACCTTCTGTACAGTAGATCATTGGACCTTCTGGACAGAATGATCATCGTCCCCACGTCACCTTACACCCATCACGAGCTGAGGAAGATACTTAACATCAGGTAAGTGGACCTTCTGCACTGCTAGATCATTGGACCTTCTGTACAGTAGATCATTGGACCTTCTGTACAGTAGATCATTGGACCTTCTGTACAGTAGATTATTGGACCTTCTGTACAGTAGATCATTGGACCTTCTGCACTGCTAGATCATTGGACCTTCTGTACAGTAGATCATTGGACCTTCTGTACAGTAGATCATTGGACCTTCTGTACAGTAGATCATTGGACCTTCTGTACAGTAGATCATTGGACCTTCTGTACAGTAGATCATTGGACCTTCTGCACTGCTAGATCATTGGACCTTCTGTACAGTAGATCATTGGACCTTCTGTACAGTAGATCATTGGACCTTCTGTACAGTAGATCATTGGACCTTCTGTACAGTAGATCATTGGACCTTCTGTACAGTAGATCATTGGACCTTCTGTACAGTAGATCATTGGACCTTCTGTACAGTAGATCATTGGACCTTCTGTACAGTAGATCATTGGACCTTCTGTACAGTAGATCATTGGACCTTCTGCACTGCTAGATCATTGGACCTTCTGTACAGTAGATCATTGGACCTTCTGTACAGTAGATCATTGGACCTTCTGTACAGTAGATCATTGGACCTTCTGGACAGAATGATCATCGTCCCCACGTCACCTTACACCCATCACGAGCTGAGGAAGATACTTAACATCAGGTAAGTGGACCTTCTGCACTGCTAGATCATTGGACCTTCTGTACAGTAGATCATTGGACCTTCTGTACAGTAGATCATTGGACCTTCTGTACAGTAGATCATTGGACCTACTGCACCGCTAGATCATTGGACCTTCTGTACAGTAGATCATTGGACCTTCTGTACAGTAGATCATTGGACCTTCTGTACAGTAGATCATTGGACCTTCTGTACAGTAGATCATTGGACCTACTGCACCGCTAGATCATTGGACCTTCTGTACAGTAGATCATTGGACCTTCTGTACAGTAGATCATTGGACCTTCTGTACAGTAGATCATTGGACCTTCTGCACTGCTAGATCATTGGACCTTCTGCACTGCTAGATCATTGGACCTTCTGTACAGTAGATCATTGGACCTTCTGGACAGAATGATCATCGTCCCCACGTCACCTTACACCCATCACGAGCTGAGGAAGATACTTAACATCAGGTAAGTGGACCTTCTGCACTGCTAGATCATTGGACCTTCTGTACAGTAGATCATTGGACCTTCTGTACAGTAGATCATTGGACCTTCTGTACAGTAGATCATTGGACCTTCTGTACAGTAGATCATTGGACCTTCTGTACAGTAGATCATTGGACCTTCTGCACTGCTAGATCATTGGACCTTCTGTACAGTAGATCATTGGACCTTCTGTACAGTAGATCATTGGACCTTCTGTACAGTAGATCATTGGACCTTCTGTACAGTAGATCATTGGACCTTCTGTACAGTAGATCATTGGACCTTCTGCACTGCTAGATCATTGGACCTTCTGTACAGTAGATCATTGGACCTTCTGTACAGTAGATCATTGGACCTTCTGTACAGTAGATCATTGGACCTTCTGTACAGTAGATCATTGGACCTTCTGTACAGTAGATCATTGGACCTTCTGTACAGTAGATCATTGGACCTTCTGCACTGCTAGATCATTGGACCTTCTGCACTGCTAGATCATTAGACCTTCTGCACTGCTAGATCATTGGACCTTCTGTACAGTAGATCATTGGACCTTCTGTACAGTAGATCATTGGACCTTCTGCACTGCTAGATCATTGGACCTTCTGTACAGTAGATCATTGGACCTTCTGCACTGCTAGATCATTGGACCTTCTGCACTGCTAGATCATTGGACCTTCTGTACAGTAGATCATTGGACCTTCTGTACAGTAGATCATTGGACCTTCTGCACTGCTAGATCATTGGACCTTCTGTACAGTAGATCATTGGACCTTCTGTACAGTAGATCATTGGACCTTCTGTACAGTAGATCATTGGACCTTCTGTACAGTAGAGCATTGGACCTTCTGTACAGTAGATCATTGACCTTCTGCACTGCTAGATCATTGGACCTTCTGCACTGCTAGATCATTGGACCTTCTGTACAGTAGATCATTGGACCTTCTGGACAGAATGATCATCGTCCCCACGTCACCTTACACCCATCACGAGCTGAGGAAGATACTTAACATCAGGTAAGTGGACCTTCTGCACTGCTAGATCATTGGACCTTCTGTACAGTAGATCATTGGACCTTCTGTACAGTAGATCATTGGACCTTCTGGACAGTAGATCATTGGACCTTCTGGACAGAATGATCATCGTCCCCACGTCACCTAACACCCATCACGAGCTGAGGAAGATACTTAACATCAGGTAAGTGGACCTTCTGCACTGCTAGATCATTGGACCTTCTGTACAGTAGATCATTGGACCTTCTGTACAGTAGATCATTGGACCTTCTGTACAGTAGATCATTGGACCTTCTGTACAGTAGATCATTGGACCTTCTGTACAGTAGATCATTGGACCTTCTGCACTGCTAGATCATTGGACCTTCTGTACAGTAGATCATTGGACCTTCTGTACAGTAGATCATTGGACCTTCTGTACAGTAGATCATTGGACCTTCTGTACAGTAGATCATTGGACCTTCTGCACTGCTAGATCATTGGACCTTCTGTACAGTAGATCATTGGACCTTCTGTACAGTAGATCATTGGACCTTCTGTACAGTAGATCATTGGACCTTCTGTACAGTAGATCATTGGACCTTCTGTACAGTAGATCATTGGACCTTCTGTACAGTAGATCATTGGACCTTCTGTACAGTAGATCATTGGACCTTCTGCACTGCTAGATCATTGGACCTTCTGTACAGTAGATCATTGGACCTTCTGTACAGTAGATCATTGGACCTTCTGGACAGAATGATCATCGTCCCCACGTCACCTTACACCCATCACGAGCTGAGGAAGATACTTAACATCAGGTAAGTGGACCTTCTGCACTGCTAGATCATTGGACCTTCTGTACAGTAGATCATTGGACCTTCTGCACTGCTAGATCATTGGACCTTCTGTACAGTAGATCATTGGACCTTCTGCACTGCTAGATCATTGGACCTTCTGTACAGTAGATCATTGGACCTTCTGTACAGTAGATCATTGGACCTTCTGTACAGTAGATCATTGGACCTTCTGCACTGCTAGATCATTGGACCTTCTGTACAGTAGATCATTGGACCTTCTGTACAGTAGATCATTGGACCTTCTGTACAGTAGATCATTGGACCTTCTGCACTGCTAGATCATTGGACCTTCTGTACAGTAGATCATTGGACCTTCTGTACAGTAGATCATTGGACCTTCTGTACAGTAGATCATTGGACCTTCTGCACTGCTAGATCATTGGACCTTCTGTACAGTAGATCATTGGACCTTCTGTACAGTAGATCATTGGACCTTCTGTACAGTAGATCATTGGATCTTCTGCACTGCTAGATCATTGGACCTTCTGCACTGCTAGATCATTGGACCTTCTGTACAGTAGATCATTGGACCTTCTGTACAGTAGATCATTGGATCTTCTGCACTGCTAGATCATTGGACCTTCTGCACTGCTAGATCATTGTACCTTCTGCACTGCTAGATCATTGGACCTTCTGTACAGTAGATCATTGGACCTTCTAGACAGAATGACCATCGTACCTACCTCGCCTTACACACATCACGAGCTGAGGAAGATACTTAACATCAGGTAAGTGGACCTTCTGCACTGCTAGATCATTGGACCTTCTGTACAGTAGATCATTGGACCTTCTGTACAGTAGATCATTGGACCTTCTGTACAGTAGATCATTGGACCTTCTGCACTGCTAGATCATTGGACCTTCTGTACAGTAGATCATTGGACCTTCTGCACTGCTAGATCATTGGACCTTCTGCACTGCTAGATCATTGTACCTTCTGCACTGCTAGATCATTGGACCTTCTGTACAGTAGATCATTGGACCTTCTAGACAGAATGACCATCGTACCTACCTCGCCTTACACACATCACGAGCTGAGGAAGATACTTTACATCAGGTAAGTGGACCTTCTGCACTGCTAGATCATTGGACCTTCTGTACAGTAGATCATTGGACCTTCTGTACAGTAGATCATGGACCTTCTGTACAGTAGATCATTGGACCTTCTGTACAGTAGATCATTG